>JAPZDX010000020.1:18113797-18129776 GCA_029783625.1 Naso annulatus | reverse complement strand
TGTCGTTTGATAGTGTTTTACGCATGTATGTAAATAGTCATTGAACATTCATGAGTTTAATTCAGACACAAAGGTGTTTTTTAGTCTTACTTTAAAAAAAAATCCATTCATTCTTTCCTTCTTTCTATCTTTGTGCAGAAAATTGAGAATGGACGTTTTGCCAAGTACAGATACTTTGCTCATGCCAAGGTCAACGACTCCGATTTCCTCATGATCACAAAAAGGTGAGTGTTTGATCTGAGCACTGCATCTTGTTTTCCAATCATGTTCAAAAACACACATTGATATTTGAAATCAGTGTATGTGTGTTTTTCCACATTTGTCAGTTAGCTTTACCATCCACTCTCAGTGAGTCCCATTACACAGTAGATTGGATCCTTCACCTTTGGAGTCCTTTTTCGTTGCTATTTCTAACCCTTGTTGTGTGTTTTCTTTTCCAGGGGAATTTTTTTTGTGACCAAAGGCACATTCGGCCAGCTGACCTGTGAATGGCAGTATTTATTTGAAGAGTTCACCAAGGATCCAATGATTGTAGAGAACCGCCGACTGCGCATTGAGGCCAAAGTTTGTAAACTTTAACACTTAAATTCCAAATCAGAGGATTCATTTTCCTCTTGGGAGATGAATGCTTTTAAAAAATTTATTACAGATACAGATTACCATAACTTATCATACTTTGCTCTAAAAACCTTGTCTTTGTCTGCTGTAGGAGAGAGTAAAATCTGTCTTCCATGCAAAGGAGTTTGGAAAGATCATAAACTTCAAAACTCCTGAGATCGCCAAGGTAAGGTTATGATTTGTGTCATGAGATGCTGCTTTTCAACTCATGTTTCCTTGTGTCATTCAGGCCAAAGTTGCTGTATGTATCAACCTGCACACGCAGTAAAAAATGCTGATCGTGTTTTAACTTTGATTCTCGTTTATTTTCAGTGGGTTCTTGCCAAACTGGAGGATGCAAGAGAGAGTTTACCCAAATACTAAATCATCAAAAAGTGTGAGAAATGAAAAATATTTTTTAAAAAAACAAAGAAAGAAAGAAAGAAAGAAAACACACACACACAACCTCTCTGTGTGTCAGTGCCTTTGTTCTCTACTGCATGCTACTTTTGTTTACCTCCATGTGTGAGTAGTGTTAAGAACACACAAATGTCGCTGTATGTTTCCTGTTAGTGTCGAGGGAGAAATACTAAGTGAACGTGCTGCAAAAGTGCTACAAATGGACAGCTAACTTACATTTATTTACCGCAGAAGCTCACAATGCAGTGAACCAAACTTTGTTTCACTGTCTTTGCTCTGATCATATTCATCCTTTGCACACATACTGTATAACAATTTCTTTTATGAAAAGTCAGTAAATATGGAGTTCTCAAGCACATTTAATGTTATCTTTTTTGTGTCTGAAGTACTGCCAAAATTGGAGGATTTTTTTTTTTTATTATGTTTTTCATACTCATTCAAACACATGAAGTCACTGGTTCATTTAGCTGAATTACTCATATTTCAAGTTGTTTTTCACTAAAGAAGCTACAGTGTTAGAGGGCAGCAGCTAAAAAGGGATATGGAAGAAAAAAGCTTGAATAACACTGAGGCCAAATCAACTGTTGTAGCACATTTATCGCACACTGTTTATTTCACTGGATTATATAAAAGGCAAACTAATTATCACACATGTACTTCAAAACGTGCTGTCTTTCACACGGTTGTCTTTTTATTTTTCCTCTTTTTTTTTATACATTTCTGCATTTGAAGACTGTTCAGTGTGATTTAGAGACGCATGCTATTTTTATACTGTACTTACACCAACCAGTTTGCTGTATATTGATCTAATATACTTAACGATCTGTATATAATCATCCTCACACAATATTAAGGCGTTGCAGATTGTAATTGAGTGATTTTTATGTTTTTATACCACACATATGCAATGCTATGTTGATGAATTATGCAGAGAAAATAGTATTTAAAAGAAATGAATGCTAATTATTATAAGCTGCTGTTTACTCTGATGTCTATTTAAAAGGTTTGCTTATGGTTTGGGGTGCATCGTGGTTTGATACAACTAAATATTTGTTGCCATTAACGTTTGTCATTTTTGTTTCTGAGGAGCACAATGCTCACTGCAGTGGCTTAATGTTTTATTTCCCCACTGTTTTCAAAAAATAAATCGTCTTTCAAATGTCAGTGTCCTCCACCTTTATTTCATATGCTCAGAAAATCACAAGCAAATTACACTCTTCATTAGATAAGTATAAATGTTTATTTAAATGTAACATAAATACAATTTCCATTTATTCTGAGAGACGGTGGAGTCGCACTTTTTAGAGTACATCTTGGATTATTTACATCTCAAACAAACTCAGTGACTGCAGACTCTCCTGAGTAAATAAGGCACTTGCAGGAAAAGGCAGACAAGTGCCTCTAAGTTACAAAAGTGGAAAATATATTCTAGTCAGTGTTACAAACAAAATTCAAAAGTAAAGAAAAAAAACAGGAATTGCATGAGCAGAAGTTGTGCATTAATCTAAGCATCATATTTCTGAAAACTAATAAGTAATAAAAAGCCCACACAATAGGTCAGTGATATAAATTAACATCAATTTCCATTTTGCAAAATTTTTTTTCTTTAGGTACTGCTCTCCAAAGGCTGAAATAGAAACTACAACGCACAGAAAACACAAAAAATGCAACATCGGGCAGCAGCCTGAACAAACTATTGGAGTTCATCTCTTATATGTTCACATTTTCTTTGGCTGGGCTTTAACAGATCAAGAAGATAAAAAGTAAATGCAAAAATCTTCTCAGGGTTTGTAAACAGTGAGGAAATATGTAAAATCTAGTTGTCCTCTGTTAAGACAGGCAAGAAAAAGCACAGATAAGTTTAGTTTAATGTCATTGTCGCATGTTGGCTCTCCTTGTGTCTTTCCTTCTACCTTCTTATATCCATTTGTCTCCTCTCTGTCCCTCCGTCTGTCCTCCTGCACCTCTTTACACCAAATTGAACTCCTTCAGGTTGTGTCTGAGGATGGTGTCTTTGACGGCCACGAAGACAAAGCGGATGTTTTCCGTGTCCGTGGCGCAGGTGAAGTGAGGGTACAGCGTCTTGTCCTTGTCAGGATTTTGCTCTTGGTACATTTTCAGGATGAATTCTTGAGCTGCTATGGGATCCTCCCTGGGTCCTGCAGTTCAGGTTTGATATTATTTCAGTAAGTTCTCAGTAAAAGTCTATTTACCATTTTAAATATTTGTTTAATGGAGACACTAAATATGACAAATATTAAGTCAATGCTGGTCTGGAGACCGTGTATAAGTGCACAAAATATTTGTTAAAAAAACTTAATTGCAGTAGATACACCTAAAACTAATGTAGTGTAATACATGAGATGATGAGAAAGATGTTTATCCAATATAAATCATGATATTAGATCATTTTCATGGACGTAGCTTTGAATTGTATTGCATACAGAGATGCTTCTGTTTTTTGGCCCCCACCATCAATGATTAAAAAAAAAGGGGAAGCACAAAAAAAAATCCCACTAGATAGAAATCTCATTTATTATCATCAATATTAGACCTGAAATGCACTTAAATCTGACACTTCAAACCCCAAAATCTGACAGTTCTTGCATCATAATTTTTCTTTCTTCTGTCCTTTTAGACATAAATTCATAAGAAATGTCAGTGTGCACACGATTCCAATCAGATTAAAACACATACAACTGAAAATTTGCAAAGATGTGACAAAGGCACACACAAACAACCCATCTTTGACTTTAGGATTCAAACAAACTGACCTGTGAATTCAGGGAAGTAGGTGGCTAAATGAGAGTACATGATCTTCTCCTTGAGGATGTCGGTCTTGTTGAGGAAGAGTATGACAGAGGAGCGCAGGAACCAGGGGTATGTTATGATGGTTTTGAACAGGGCCTTGCTCTCCTCCATACGGTTCTGGAAGAAATGTGCAAGCCAAAAAGGCAACAATGAAGACTGAATATTTTAACGAATTAAAAAGCCTGAGACGTGATCTGCTGTCCAGCTGAATTCTCACCTCATTGTCGCACTCAGCCAGGACCTGGTCGTACTCGCTGAGCGCCACCAAGAAGATGATGGAGGTGACGTTCTCAAAGCAGTGGATCCACTTCCTCCTCTCTGACCTCTGACCCCCCACATCAACCATCCTGATTAGGACATGAAGAGACGAGATGAAGGGCCATCAAACAGAGCACACAATCACAAAAAGAGAGGAAATAAAGAGTATCTCTAAATTAGTCTTTAAATATTCATTTTTTTCAAGTTGTTTAACTTCAAAGTTATTGGCACATAGGAAAGCATGCATTTCAATAATTATCTCAAAGATTTAAGCTCTGTTAAATAACACACTGTAGTATATTTAAGTTATTTAAACAAAGGCATCAGAGCAAAATTAAAAGCAATTCAGCTGAGGACAGGCCACCAGAAAAGAATGTGAGCCCCATCAGGACAGGAACAGGATTTTAGAGAAGTAGAAAACTTAACAGTGCAAAGAGGCATTTCATTTTGTTGCCATTTTTTAAGTTCTGATTTACATGAAACTTTGTATCAAGTGGTAACCAATCAGTATAATCGAAGGCCATTTCGTCTGACCTAGGGCTGGGCAAGAGATCGATTTTAAATCGAAATTCCAATTAATTTAGTTTAGACAATGTTAGAAAATTAAAATTGTGAAAATCGATTTTACCCTTAACTAGGGTAAATACGGCAGCCTATGGCTCTCGCAGAGCGCTGGGTCTTATTTTTTATAGTGAAGTTTGGTGAAAGTTGGCTGGCACTTGATTAATCCCAGTTTGGGGGGGTTCATATTTGTTTGATCAAACCTTTATTTGAAAAAGGTTTAGGTTGGCTGAAGCTAGGTTTGCACTTTACTCCCAATAGGGATATTTACGTTTAAAATAAAGACAACATATTTGAAATAACTCCTTTGTCTTTCATAGTTAAAAAAAAAAAAAATCGATTAAAACCAAAAATCAAATGTGGCATGAAAAAATAATGGATTTTAATTTTGGCCCATATCTCCCAGCCCTAGTCTGACCATTAGTACAACTCCTCCTCAATATCTAATAAGTCTTGTGTAGTTCAAGCAAGACACCGCTTTTGCACCGAGAAAATAAACAGTGGACAGAGCAAACCCTCCTTACAATGAATCAAAATAAATACAAGGAAGTGCATGTGTAGATGCAGGTGAGTCCATGCAGGAAAAGCAAAGTGGGACAAAAGATTTCCTTGTTGATACTCTTATAACTAGTGCTCTAAGTGACAGACATAAGAGGAGCAACAGGTAGAGATGAGAGGACAAAGGGAGTGTTTGAGGAGGAAGAGAGGAGGAAAATAAGGGACAATAAAGAAATAAGGAAATCAAAGAAAAGCCATTGCAGATGGGAAGAGAACTGCACTGTTTTTTAAGGCTGTGCAACGAGAGATGGATCAAAACTTTCATCTTATTTTTGTTCTAGTTTTCTCCCAAAATTAGAACTTATAAAAGTCAAAGGGAATTAATTTAATGAAATAAGACTGATGACCAAAAAAAGAGTGGAAGAGGGGCAGAAAGGACAAAATCACGTTCTGTCCATTTTAACTGAACTGCTTCCCACAATTCAAATTCAGACGATGAATTCAACTCCTGACAAGGCTCATCAGTTAAATCAGTTGTTACAATATCATTGAAAAGCTGGACAGTGAAACTTTGATCACACATCACAAAGGTGAGCTCAGTCAGTGAGTCTGCCAGGAGGAGGAACGGCATTGATAAATGGAGTCCTCCAGAAGAGCCAGCCTAAAATAAAACTCCTTCACATCAGACGACCTCCTTTTTTTCCTTTAGCGAGGATGAGTGACCTACTTAGCACGATAAGCTCTCTTATGTTGGATAAGCCCAGTAAAATGACATTTTCTGTGACTTCAAAAGCCAATTAAAAGAGAAGGAAGCAAGCCTAATGGAGATGTTTGTCTATGAAAGGCTTCCTTGTTGCAGCTACAGTCCTGTAAACTGCAAGCAGAGGCAGCAAAGTCCCACATGTGTGTCAGGCTGTGGAAGCCGTCCTGCATCGAGTATCCTCCGTGTTCGATCGCAGGAATATGACAACAAGTTCTCATAAACCACTAAATTATGACATCTCAATAACTATGCTCTTCTTTCAAATAAAATCTTACACCTCATGCTTAGTCTCACTTCATATTCATATTTTCGGTCTGTTAACACAAAACTGATGTCATTGAGAGCATGCAGTGATTCACCATCAGCAGCACAGCCAAGCACAGTCGAGTCTATCTGCTAGCTGCAGCGGGGCTGCTGGGAACCTCTTAAGCACAACCTCATTGCAAGCAGAGTTATTTCTAGCCTTGCCAAGCGTAGGAGGGGGCTGACATGATGGCTTCCTATCGATTTGCACTCTTCTGTAATCGCTCTTCTTCCCTGGGTCCATCTCTATCTCCTCATCTTTTCTCTTTGCAAGAGAAGGAGGAAGGGAATCTGCTCGACGTATTGATGGTAGGTCCTAAGACTGTCCCTGTGCCAAGTCCTCAAAGCTGTGTCTCTGGGCTATGCAGAAAAACTAGGAAGGAGAATTATGTAAAAAAAAATACTGCTTATGCGCCTTTCAGTTCCTGAACATGCAAGCTCAGGCATTTGCATGAAGCATCCATAATTATTTACACCACTCATTTTTACAGTTACTCTTTCATCTAGGTCTCATTTTATTTTGGAGTAAGGAATCATCATTTCCTAATTATCATTTAACTGCAGTCCAAGTTATGAACTGCAGTTAAATAATAATGTAGACATACGTTACAGCCAGGACTTTTGTATGTTTCTGCTACTTTTTTGTCATGAACAATTATCTTGTTGGTTAACTTTTGGTCTAGAAATTGTCAGAGAATAGTGAAAATATCAATTACAATTTTTCAAATTGTCGCGTTTTTCCCTGCTGATGATCATTTATTTATTATTCACAAGAAAAAAAGCTGTAAATTCTGACGCTGGAGGCTAAATTTGGATATTTCCTTTTGGTATTTCGGCTTGAAAAATGATTCGAAGCTACAACCCTTAAAAATTTCATGTAAATCAAACCTCATGTTTGACATGAATTTGGGTCTGGATTTTTCTGCAGTGGAATTCATTTTATGGTCGATGCTTCTGCATTCAGGAAACAGCCTCTCTTTTTTTAGGATGGTCTTATTAGAGGCAAGGTTCATTTTTTTCAGCGCTGGATTTGGATTACCTGCCTGCCTATACGATGCAGTCACAAGAAACGATGCATGCATGTAACCTTGCACAGTTTCTTTTTGTTGATAGCAGTCTTTACCCTTATACACCATGTGTTTTACTTTGAAAGGGTTAAACTGGTGAAAGAAGAAGGGTAAAGTTTCAGGTTTTTATTTTCCTTTTATTGTGAAGCAGCCCCAGAGAATTAATGTATTTGTCACCAAGGTCAAAGCTAACCTGGACTGTTCATTAAAAATTGTTCAACAAAGCTTGTCATTTTTGGCCTCTTCAGCACATGATTTGTAATGTCTGTTCAGCAGTAATTGGGAAATGGTAGCAGCCGCCATAAGCCGTTTGATGGAGAGTTGCAGGAGACACGCTGCATACATCAAACTTCTCAGGAAGCTGACAGACTCCTTTTACTTTGTCCTGCTGTTGCCAGGAAAACTACTCACAGGGTACGCAGCATGAAATCCGATCACAGTTGCTCATAGCATGATGGAAAAATCCCACTTATTAACTGACATCTTTAGGAAAACAACATTAGTTTGTTTGGTGGCCCTATAAACAGACACTATTCGGTTTCCTGTCATATTTCTGACTACGGAGCTGCTCAGGGAGTGTTTGCCGTCGTATTAAACTGCAGTTGCTGTTACCATGGTAACCACAGATGTCCCCAAATCAACCCAGACTGAAATCTGAAGAATCACCACTTAAATCAGTTATCAAAATAGCAGAGATTAATTTTCCGCTTAAATCCGCTTTATGATTGATCAGCCACTTGTTTCAGCTCTAATACAATGGTTTGCAGTGTTGCACATGGAATGCACTGAAAATAACAGAATGCATTGTGGACATTTTCCAACTTAAGAGGGGAAATAAAACAAGTTGGTGACTTAGGATGATCTTTTGGATGTTTTAAAAAGACACAGACCACTGGTAAGGTACAAACGTGGGGTTAGTAAAAGTAATGTAGGTTTTTTTTTCTACCTGAAAATGATGCTTTGCAAGTCGAAAGGGTATTCTATGATCCCAGTGGTTGGGATTCGAACCCTAAGCACGTCCTGTTGGGTTGGTAGATAGGACGATTCAGCAATACGATCCAGATCACTTAGATAGCTAGAGACAGGAAGGACAACAACAGACAGAGAGGGAGGAAAGAGAAAGTGAAGCATACCAGCAGATACAGCACACCCCCACCAAAAGCAAGTGGATCAGTCCAGATGTAACCGCAGAAAACCATTCCCAAGAGTTATGAGGGGATTAGGTGACATTTTGTTCCTCTTCCCCCAACTTTTCTCTCAGAAATCCAGCTTCATCCTTGATGGCAGCTCCCAAAGACAAAACATTCCTCAATTTCATACTGTGCTCCCCCTCACAGCCCTCAGTCTGACGGTTTCGGGAAGAGGGAACTTTTAACTGGACTCCAAAAAGATGATTTAGCACTCAAGAGGCCACCTTTGACTGCCTGGGTGAAAATAGGAATTATTGCCTTTCTAGACTGTCTTGAAAGCAGAGCTGGGGCCTCTTGTCGAGGCCAGTCTTTGAGAGTGTACCATCACGGATGTGTTAAAGTGCTGAGCCCTGCTGCGCAGCACAGGGTAGATGGAGATAGCGGCATCGACGGTTTCCAACTGGCTGGCCAACTGTCGAGCAGCTAGCCAACCAGTGACACGCTTGACACCAGTACCTGAAGATAATATTCTCCAGGTCAAATGGGTACTCAATGATGCCGGTGGTGGGCACTCGAACCCGCAGCACATCCTGCTGAGTGGGCACGTACCCTGGTGATCCTATTCGTTCTAAATCATTAAGGTAACTGTAGATGGGGAGGAAACATATGACAGAGATGCACACGGAGGGAAACCACCAGTCTCGACAGTAGGAGACCACATGCACATATTCTGACAAAGAACAGACACAAACATTTGCTTTCTGTCAAAACACGTGATTACAAAATAACTTTAAAACCAATATGCTTATAGCCAGCGGTAACTCACTGAGCGTACACAAATACATCCATGCATAAGCTTTATTTTTCCACTCAATTCTCTACTTTTAAAAAGGAGCCTTACAGTCTTGATTAATGCAGGTTGAAATTAGCAGTGATATTATTAGCAGTCGTTTATAAACCTGCCAGCATCTCTTCCTTTTCACTGACTCTCACCATCTGCCTCAACCTTCCTCCTTCCTCCAGTGAAGTGCATGTTAACAAAGGTAGAAAACTGCTTAAAAAAGGTCTATTAATATTATTATTAATGCATCTGTGACTTCATTACTCATGTCTATGCTTATGCGGACTGTTAGAACTAATTTCACCACATCGAATTTTAGATGTCACGTTTGTACAGTGGTATTTTGTCTCCACTTCTAGAAATTAAGTAAATAATCGTACATTCGAGTAGATTAATAAAAATGTTGTCGTACTATTTGGTTGAGTCGGAGAGCTGGTACTCTCTCCTGCGATCATAGGCCTCCTGGATGCCAGGGTCAGCCCACAGCATCTTTATCGCACCGATGTACGGCTGATCGAATGATGAAATCTTCTCCACGTCTACCTCACGCACCAGCTGGGCGTTATTCTGGAAGGGAAGGGAAGGGACGGCATGATTTTCACCACCAACATGTCAGTTAAATAAAAGAGGATTTAATAACACTCACAAGTAAAATTCAAAAAAGTTCACCCTAGAAGAACATCTCATCTTACTGCCAGATTCATGATCTATTTGGAAGTGGTTTGCATGAGATCAAGTGGACAAGTGTTGGACTGAGCAACTGAGCACACTGCTTACTGGCCACAAGGACAGTGATCAAACGTTTCATTAGGAGGCTGAATTAGACTTTAAGAGAAAGACTGCACAGAACGGCCATAATATTTTCTAAATCATGATTATGTGATAACAGTAAAAAAAAAATAAAAATAAAATAAAAATCAATGGAGCAGCACCAGACATATTGTATTTTCAATCCATTTAATCTAGTATCCTTTCTTCTCGAAATCTGGCACCCAGATTACCCATAATGCAACTGGGCGGCCGTGACTTTCTTCAGTAATCCAGGTGCATCATAGCCTCAAGCAGAAATAAAGAGCAGGCCACACAGGTCTGGTGAGCTTACTTCTTTAGAACTCCACACCTCCTTATTTCCTCTATTTTTAGAATTGTTGTCTTTAGCATCAATCAAGTAAAATCATTTGACGCAATTCGTCAGACCTCATATAACTTCCTATGGAGTCACTGAAGGGTTATTATGAAGGCTTAACACTTTCTCATATATGCAGTTGCAGGACATATTTTAAGGATTTTAACAGTCAAAAACTCTGCTAGCTTGCTTCATTTGGACTATGCGGGTGTAGTTAGATTTAACAATTCACCAACTGACCTCAGATTTTAAATTTAAAATTTTAAATTTTAAATTTATACTGCTTAATCCTGAATGGCACACAGAAGTACGTGACATCACCTTAATACAAATGAGCCCCACCCACAAAATCAGCAAGAATATCGAACAAAAAATGGAAATTCAGAAATCCTACTTTTGACCTTTTGCAAAAAATAGTATGTTCCTGTGGAACTCCTTTATACACAGCAAAACCATAAATAAGAAAGTAAGTTTAAAGTGTCTCGATACATTTCAATAATTTCCCTGATAAATTTGGCGTCATGTATCATTATATCAGTAGCTGATAAGCTATTTGACCTCACAAACTACAGAGTATATGAATGTAAATATCCATTTCAATAACAAAACATTATTTCATTCTAGTACGCACCTTGTTCTGTTCGTACTTGAACGGGATTTTGAGGGTCTCAGTTGCACGGATCATGGCCTGCATCGACGTGAAGATGTTCTGGTAGACCAGTTTGGTGAAGCCCTTCTTGTCCTCATCTGTGTAGCCTGACCCATGGATTATCCTCATCTGCTTGATGAAGGTGCTCTTGCCACTCTCTCCAGTACCTTAAAAAAAAGGAAAAAAAATGAAGGTTATCCAACAAATGAAAAAGCGTCACAAATCAATACAATTGTTGAAAATGTGAAAGTACTGGGGCCCAACCGATATGGGATTTTGGGGCTGATGCAGATACTATTATTGGGGAGAAAAAAAACTCTGATATCCAATATTCTATATGAGATATTTTGAATGTGGTTATCAAATACATGTGACAACAATATGTAATGGAGGCAGGATATCTAACAAATACTTCACTTAACACCAATTAAATAATGAAACACCCTCTGCTAAACAAAGTATGTAATTACACTATTTTAAATGACTAGTCCAAGCATTTTTTCCAGTCTTTAATAGTTTCAATATTGGCACTTATCAGAGAAAATATAGACCGATACCAATATATCTGAAATAGGCCAATATCGGCCAATAATATCGACAAACTATTTTATCAGTTGGGCTCTAGAAAGGACCCATTCAATACGACTCATGGACAGAACAGAAAGTTAAAGTACCCTACAGCAACTGGGAAATAGGTAATGATGCCTGTGTGCAGTGTGCAATGTGAAACATGAGGCAGACAATGTTAGAAATGGACAGTACTGCAGTAGGACAGCAATAAAATTACATATTTGTTTAAAAAAGTGGGTCAATACCACAATAACAAAAGATCGGCTGTTTCCATCCAACCTCTCAAACATTGGATTTACAATTTATGTTACACTGTAGATGTCTTTCACTTATATGTAGTCAGAAAACATATTCCTGCTGCTTTATATCAAACTAAACCATTAAATAAATCAATATGAGGGTGCAAAGCCTTTTAAACAGTCACAAAACATAACTAACTGGGTCAAAAGTACCATTTTTATACAACTCATATTTCTGTGGTAATAATCTGGCCGACCTTCACGACAATCTGACCTTGTCTGTCCACCTACATCCCAGTGCTGATATACATTGCTGTGCATAATTAAGTACTGTCACACCGTCCAGACGGCTGTTAAAACTTCAACGCTAACTTCGTCCCAGTGTTTCACCAACAGGCTGCTGAGCTGAACTGATCATTCTTCCACAGGTTCACTTACTGTTAAAAGACTTTCCATTCCATTAAAACAGTAAAGTTTTCCTATCTTCTGTGTATGTGTATTCAAACACATGGGAGTTGCATAACTCTTAGTAAGTGACTCTAGATAAGAATTTAAACAAAGTCTAAATATATGTGGACAAATGTTTCTGGGCTTAATTGTGGTCTAGCCATTTTTTCTTGTCATCCTGGTTCCTCTGTCTTGATATGTGCAACAACACACTGCAATGTAATGATTGTTTTCAGCCATGGTTACCACGGAGGCACCACTGACAGTCTGGGTAAGTGGAGCAGCCCAGAGTAACCACATGAGGGCTGCACGGCTCACCTCAGTTCAGCAAAGAGCCGGGTAAACTGAGTTCACTTCTCCAATTTTGTATCAGTCTGACCATGCATATGCACACGTGCATAAACACACAAAAAAGACCTAGTCAGAGAGGGAAACTTGCTTGCACATGCAGAAAAAGAAATACACCCCTCTCCATGGAAGCTTCTACAACAGGTTCTGTATCTTTTTATGGACATATTCAGTGTGAAAACTACCACTCCAGGCTTAGGAGATGCCAGTCAGGATGAAAGAACCACAGTTTTGTGTGCTGTGGTCATCAACCAAAGGGGAACATTTAAAAGACAAGGCAGGTAACAAACCCAACTCTAACCCAAACTCAGCCTCCAGTTCCACTATGCAGCTCTTTCTCTCCAAAGCAATCCTCCTCCCTTCCACCCCCATTCCACCACCTCTTTTCTTCCTCTACAAACCCTGCTCAAGCTCTTTCCACCACTCATCTCTCCATCTCACTTCTCCCAACATTTCAGTCTGAGTCACTGCAGTTTCAGCTGCACATGTACTCTCTGCCTGCTCTGTACCTGTCTCTCTTGTCTTTGTTCTACTGATCTCGGCTAGTTCTACAACTGACAATTATTTTAATAATGGATTAATCAAAGAATTATCTTTTCAAATGGCTGGCAGTGCACTGTTTACATAATCACAAAAAAAAACCCAAATATTTAATTTAGATGACAAACTGTAAGCTGTGTGGTGTATTTATGGGCACTTGAAAGTTGCAAACACAGCATTAAATGCCTCAACAAAAGTGTCTATTAAGCCATAATTATTCAATAATACTTTTATGGTATTATGATATGAAAAAGATACACAAAGATAATCATTAGAATGTTGCATTGATTGCTTTTGTCTCGTATTTATGCTCCTGGAAAGAACGAGCAGAGCATCAATATATTGCTCCCAGAGGCTAAAAGACTGCAGCCTAAAGACAGAATATGGCATTTCTACATACGCTAAATACTACTTGCAGCTCCTGCATCGTGTCCTTAAAATGACAACTTGTCTTGTATCTTGTCTGCACAGGGGGGCGTAGCATGTTAGCATAGCAGCAGCAGCTTTAGTGCTCATCTGAATCTCCACAGTATGCATTCAGGCAAGATGTGAAACAATACATTTTAACAACAATACAATGTGTATTATGATACATGCTTAGTGATACGACACAAGAACGCTGCAGGTTCATTTAGAGCAATATGATTCAGTGACTAGAAATCGATACAGTAACTTTTTTGCCAAACAAAGAGGAAAGGAAAATGCCTATTTCTATGCAGTGTTAGAGGACACAGACTACACAAACACTCAGTGCAAGGCCTCTACTTAATCTGCGTGAACCGCAAATGCAGACTGAAAATCTTGCGTTCTCTGCTCTCCTGGTGTTTCCCTTCCGTGGCCATTATCTGAAGCAACACTGCTGATGTAATAAGTATGCCCCAAACATTGGAGAATGAACTGGAGTAACGCTTACCGCTATTTACAATAATAACTGCAAAAAAAAAAAATCCACATAACAGTGTTTGATGTGCTAATTACATGGCATAATTTCTTAGAATCAATACAAACGATTTTAGATCAATACCAGTCACACAAGGATGATTTGCCATAAATCGATACATAGATACATCAATGTATCATTACACCCCTGGTTCAGGCACAGTATTGTCTTATATGCCTACGCCACCATTGTTTTTAAAAGCACTCTATAGTAGCGTGTTCAAAATCAAAGAAAAAAAACGAAAAAATATGCTCCCAGTTGTGCTTGTATAAGTAAACGCAAACAACTACTGGTAAAATATTAAAAGTATATTTGTTCGGCCAGTTGGACGCCTAAAAAACACTGCTCAAACACCAACTGCTAAGACAAACTATTACATGTCTGCAAGGGTCTGCACGGACTGTTTGTATACAGCCACTGACCATACGTGCAAACAAAAGGTGTCAGCACACTGGCTTTCTACATCCTCCCTAAACCAATAAAGAGAAATACCAGTCAAAAGTAAAGCTGCACATCGCAAATTAGAAAAACCAAATTGTGGGGTAAAGAACACATATGTGACACTACTAATGCAAATAATCACAATGCCGAAGCAGAACTGTCACGACTGGTTTGACGATGGAATGTGCTTTGTGTTATTAAGGACAGCTGGTATTTCCAAGGCAAATGTCTTCCAATGATGATGAGAGTCAAGTTTGACTGTTGCTGACTGAAAAGCGCAGTTCAGTGTACAGTGAAGGAGTGCCCTGAGCGCCGCCTGTCCTCTAACCAGACAGGATCTTTCACTGTGGAAAGCAGGTCAGGCAACATTGGAGTTTCCCCTTTAGACAGAGTATGTCTTTGAGAAAGGGGCATAAATAGCAATTGTCAAGACTCAGTACTAGAGAGTTCACTTTCTCTTTGAGTGAAGAGACGTATAGAAGGGGGGGGGTGTTACTGGGATGTGAAGGAGTAAGAAACGGAAAATACCAAGTGAGCATTTTCTCTGCTTTCCTTCTTTTCTGATACTGTGTTACTGAGTTCATAGAGGCAAGTTTAAGACTGACGAGAAGAAAAACAAAGGGAGGGGACACGGGATAGATGCATCAGCTTTGTTGGCTAATTGAGTGTGTGTCTGCGTGTATATATTCATGTGTGCTTGAATTTTCTGAACACGCACAACCAGAGGAGAGGGGCATGTCTTGCAGGCACGATCAGTCTAACTCAACAGATGCCAATGTTCTCCTGCCGAACTGGAAAACCCAGCAGAAGCATTTCTCACGGACAAGCCACTGTACATTCACTGGAGCTCCTCCTGAGGGGTACTGCCTGTTCCCATGGCAACTCTTGTACTGGACTCAAATACAAGGCAGAAAACACAAGCTGATAGGCTTCAGTACGTCTCCACAGAGCCCAGTCTAACATGCAACTTTAGCATGCATTTCTTAATCCCACAGGGTCCTCTCCCAATACTTTACTGTCAGCATATGGGAAATCAAAAGTTATGAAAGCAAATAAAGGACACATATATTTGAATATTATCGGAAGCATTTTATTCTCCTTGGAATATCGAGCACATTAACTTCATATCTGAATTGGTAAACCCTAAAAATACATTAAGCGTTTTTCCCAGAATTGCTAAATACGCCCATTTCAGAGCTATAAATTCAATAGCATTTAAGTTTCAGTGATCAGTAGAAACTTCATTTCAAGTTAAGTACTAAGTTGTGTCTAAGTTTCGAATCTATATGGCATATCTATAAAACAAAAATAAAAGCATTTTCTCCCAGCAACCAATATGAAAGATTCTTTTTTGTTTGTTTGTTTGTTTGTTGTTGTTTTTTTTAAGATTTTGGGGTGGGCTTTTTGTGTCTTTATTAGGGCAGGACAGC
>JAPZDX010000020.1:17962464-17975285 GCA_029783625.1 Naso annulatus | reverse complement strand
CAAGACACCGATATATAACCCGGAAACAGCTGTCTCAGCTGCTCCAAGAAATGAACAAACTGCCGTTTCCGGGTTATATGCTGTTGTCTAACCTCATGTTTTAGTGTCAGAACATGAGAGGACATCACAAAACATTCGCAGAGTTTCACGTCTTTTGAAACGAGCGTTTATTGTATTTTTGATGGATTGGCTCACACATGCTACTCTCTTCTTGTTAGCTGTTTTCAGATGTAAATATCCTTATTATAAGGCTTAATGTGCAAAAAAAACCTAAACTACTCCTTTAAAACAACTGAAGCAGGTGCGTCAAAGGGGTTTAAAACATTTTTTGACTAATCAATTACTCATTTAAATTGAAGGACAAAAGGTGTAAGTTACTTTTGATGGATGAAAATATAATACAAGTGTCACCGACTCCAATTTAGAGAGACAGATTAGTATTACTGCGTGTGCAAAGAAAACAAAACCATCTGCTATCACTGTGGTTAGGCTGTTCGGACTGAGCTGACTTAACTGAATGAGTTAAATTAAGAATAAGAGAGGAAGGAAACACAATTGTGCAAAGTGCAGTTTTTGAACAAAGCCCTGAGTCATTTTCACATGGACTCGTTTTGACGTTATTGTCATGTGGCTGAATTACTTCAAATTTACCTTCACCACTGTGTTCAACATAAAAAATAAAACGCTCACTCCTTTTACTAGTGTCAGCTTATAACAATGTGTGTAAGTATTCATCCCAATGAGTTGAATCAACTTACTCTGAGAATTCGCCACAGATCCAGGCTGCGGCGTACAACACTTCACAGATGCCCATTCGCTGCATGTTGCCTGTCAACAGGTGGGCGTTGTCCAGCAGAGTGGCCATCTGGGCAACAGCAAAGGCCCGGATGGCTTTGACCCGAATGGCCACATCCAGCATCTGAGAGGCAATGAGGTGGCCATGCCGTGTGCCCTCTAATCGGGTCAGCTCCACCAGGATACTGATGTACCTGTCAAGCAAATTGGGAGAGGTGCAGGAGAAAAACATGTCACAGAGTGGAAAATAACATAATAAGGTCATGAAGCATGAAGTGAAATAGAAGACAGTGTTGGTTTGGAGCAGCTGGCTGACCATTCAAAGTTGGTGATGTACTGGTAGTTGCTCTGACTACAGATGTCGATAATCTTGGTGAGCAGTTCGTCCCTGTAGGTGGTCCCCTCTGCTTTGTCCACATGCAGCATCAGCTTCTTTACAATCTCCATCAAGTTCTTTTTGGATACCTGGAAGAGGAGACACCGGATCAGAAACAATCACATTATATGCATGAATACAAAAAAAAAAAGCATCATCCTCAAAACAGCTTTAAAATTCAGAGAACACAATAAATTATGTGACAACTTGATTAGTGAATCGCTGTGCATAATTGCAGAGCAGGTGGCAGTTGCACTTGCTGCTCTACATGTGAGTATGAAAAGTTACTTAAACTGACAGTTAATTGAAAAATAATTATGTAAAAAAAAACGTGATGTGTAAAACAAGTGTTTGGTTCATACCATGCCATAGAGCAGGTCTAGAGCTCTCAGGCGGATGGACTCATCCTTGTCGTCCAGACACTGGAGGATGAGGTCCTTGTGAGACTGCACTGACTTTGGGTGGGTCTTCAGAATCTTTGACATGGCCAGCAGGCCCAGGTACTTCACTACACAAACACATACACACATGTGGTCTCAACGTATTTACAGATTCATGCAACTGTAACTCGCTGGGCCCTGTCATGGTAAATTTATTTTGAAATATCTTATACCTTGTTTTCTGCATTAATAACACATTAAAAATATATTTTCTTACTCAATTTACCATCATATAGAAACCTGACTGTCCTTACTTGATATGATACAATATGCACTTATAGAAAAACAGAACGTTCGGTTTATATTACACTTATTCTAGCCATTCTGTAAAGCCTGACTGACTGTGTATAGAATATATTTATATCAAATGTAAATGCAATATAAACACGACTACTTTGAAATAATCTAATAAAATCATACAGAAATGACAGAAACTAAATATCACAAAGGAAAGGAACACAAAACACAGAACAATGGAAAGGACACACAAACACGTACACAGGGTACAACACACACACACACACACACACAGACACTGGACACAGTAGTTTTATTTTGCCTTATCCTCTGTCGCATACTGGCAGCTTTTTCGATTTTTAAGGATTCACTAATCTGCTGAATCACCACCTTTTGTCGATCAGCTGATCTGGCAGAGGTTCTGGGATCAATAAGTGTGTGTGTGTGTGCCTGCATGTGTGGTAGTGACCTTGGGGTGAGGTGAGGTGAGGCTGGTCACTTCAGTTCATACGCTGCAGGAATGACCAGAGACGTGGCCTCAGCTCAGATGCACACAGTCCGAAGCTACGTCGGCTATGGAAAACCGACAGCAGCAGTTCAAATGGGACTTTCTCTCTCTGTGAGAAAAGTGCAGCTGACTAAATCGATGCCTTGCTCATTGGAAACATTTTAAAGTTCAGTTTAAGCGTGGATAATCAACGCAAGAGAGGAATAAATCCTCGACATGCGGTGTCTGCATCATTGCATGATGCATTTAAGAACAGCCAGTTAATGGTTATCGATTTTCCCAGTCATCTATTTTTTATTCAACTAATACATTGAGAATAATAATGCAGGCTTGGCAAATGACTTTCATTCATTCCTTTCATCTTAGTTAAAATTCAATGAGTTATATATTTTGCTTGCAAAAAGTGCTTAATGGACTCCCAACAAGGCCTCTTCTTTCTTTACTCCGGATTTTTAAATGAGCTCTGACAGCCTCATTTTATCAGAAAAGCATCATCACAATCCAGGACAGATCTCTTACATCACTCACATGTATCGTAAAGTGTTATAGAGATGACTATTAGAGCCAACAACAGGCGCAGTAAAAGGATAAACAAAACCAAAAACCACAGGTACAGAGTCTACTCTATCAACACTAGGCTTGGGTCGGTTTCCGGTTTTACTGGTCTGGTCCAGTGTACGGGCTTAAACCAGTTTATTTAAGACAAATCAGTTCAAACGGCATTTGTCATTATATGAGATCCCGGCAAATTGAAAGCATACCTCAGCAGCAACACGTACCAACACCCAACGGCCAGACGACACGCATAAATTTAACTTGCACTGCATTAACAACAAGCAACAAATTAATATGACTGACATATTATGTTTGATTAGGCTACAAACGAAAATGACTGACAGCCAGACTGTGCGTGCTTTTTTAGTTTAGAGCGCGGGCTGCCCAGTGCTGTATGTGATCAAGGCACACAGCCTTTAACATTAGCTAGTAGCGTCATGAGGAAGGGGGCTTTCTTTCATGAACTACAGCCGTTACAATCAACATTTTTGCACAGTATCAGTTGTAGGAGATCCAGAAATGTTGAAAAGCTTAACAATGTCATGTCTGTGTTTATAAAACAAACCAGAGGTCTATTAATGTGTCGCACAGCCACAGTTAGGATGTTAGCTTATCTATTAGCTTCAGGAGGAAGGGGCTTTTCTATCATCAACTACGGCTCATATTTATCAACATTTCCGCACTTCATCAGCTGGGAAAGTCCCAGAAAAGTTGAAAAACTTAAGGTCAACGTGTCTGTGTTCACTACAGAATTCCATGGTGTAAGTTAACGTTATAAAGTTTGTTGTACAGCTCTGTGGTATTCACACACAACAACAGTTGTTTTGGTCGCCATGTCTCAATGTCTTGATGTCAGTGATGTCAAGAGATTCTCATCGTTGATTGGCTGTCACAACACAAACACTTTGTGTCACTCATTTCAGTTAGCTGAGTGATGTCCGACACCTAGTGGTGAAAGTCTGGTATACCATCTGGTATTTGGCTTAGTATCAAACCAGTTTACTGTTTTTTACACCGGCCCAACCCTAATTAACACCAGAGGTTTATTGTCTAACTCTACACACACACAACTATCTATGCATGGGTGTCCAGATAACTCGAATGGCCAAATCCTGTATGCTCAGCTCCAATGGGTGTAACTTCACAGATCCAAGTCCCATGTTTTTCAAGTTTAAACAAGTAACTTTTACTCCTTCCAAATTGAAGCAACAAACCAGGAAAAGTCACCTCTAAGCTGTTCACTTCCTGTGTCATACACAGGCTTTATGTGGAAGAGAGGTAGATGTGACTTAAGTGGAATGGCATTTTAAGCAGGCCACCTAATTGAGGTGGCAATAACGTTCGAGTTATCCAGAGTCAGGGGGTCTATGTCCATCTAAAAGGGTGTACTGTTCCAGAAACACGCAGACAATGAGAAAATGACACACTGCAGGCATTGACAGAGGGCTCACAGTTCTGGTCCGAGTCTTCTATCAGGATTCGCAGTTTCTGCACACAGAGCTGAAAGAGATTGCGAGAGAGAGCAAGAGAAAAGGGGGTTGGGGGGGCATTAACATCACTGTAAACCTTTCGACACCAGTTTCAGTCTTGTCACATGGGCAGACGAACATAAGCAGGACAAATAGTGCCTATATTCAATTGTGCAAAATGAATTTTTCATGCATTACTGATACAGACAAAAACTGATTCAGGAGTCTTGCTGGCGTGTCTGATAGTTGTTGTGACTCTGGTGGAAGCATGCATTGTGGTTAAACTGGAGTGGAAAGGGTTGCAATCAACATCTAACCACACGAAAGTGCAGATCGACGAGTGGACCTCAGACGCTTACCTGGATACTAGCACTGTGGTTAGGCATCCCAGAAGACAAAGAAATCAACACTGCAATGCAGGAGAAAGAAGCTTTTAGATCTGACTTGGAATTGAACATTTTGTGAGAAGAAAACAAACTTTTAATGCCGAAGTCAGACTACAGGATATTTTGTCTGTTACAATGTTCAGTGTGTCATATTAGGCGATAACAGTCATAAATTCTTGCCGTGTCGTGGCCGAGAGACACGACAGACTACACACTGCTCGTGATGTCATGACGTCACTGGCAGGGAAGTGCTCGCCACTGACTAGTACTGCTACTGACAAACTGTCTTGGAAGGAAAACAAAAACTCAAACATGCTAGTCTTTCTGTTGTGAGGTGTCCTAGATGCGGCGTCAGTTGTCGTCCATTATGACACACTGTGCAAGATGAAACAGTTGATTTTCGTGCCAAATGCTCATTGATTGTTCCTGATCCTACCGAACACTCTACATCCTTCAGGTCAGGCTAATTATCAGGCTGATATCGTATAGTCTGACTTCGGCATAAGATGAAAGATCTTTTTCAAATCTGTATAAAAGTGGCAACAACAGATTTACGTTTAAAACTTTGTTTAACACTGTTAACTACTATAACAAACACACACCAAGCTCAAAGAAACCACTGCATTGCACACATTCTATTAGTACTAACCTGCAATCACAGTGTTGACACATTCATACAGCAGAGACATGGCAGAGGTACTGTAAGAGAGGAGGACACGGTAAGAAACAGAGAGAAAGAATGAGTGCAGACAGTTAGTGATTTGAACTGCTTTTACCAGCTGTGAACAAGTTTAGCATTGAGGGATTTCATGTCACCTGTGGATTAGGTTTGTCAGAGGTTCGATCATCTTCTTCCCCAACCGCGGCTCCAGCGGTGTGAGAGCACCAAACTGTAAAACAAACACAGAGCGCCATGACACACAGCCAAATAACTCTCACATCAGAACTGACTACAGTTAAAACTCCTGTTGATACTACCCCTCTCTCTTTGTAATCCCTGAAAAAATTAAAGCTGTAAAATGGGCTCTAATTTACTTGCATTTGGCTTGTAGAAACCGATAAGAAAAGGGATGTTAGTGCTTTATCAATTACTCTTTTTTATGAATTTAGCACCCTAAAAATGTGCCTTGGTGCAATCCATCAAGCGTCAAAGCTTGGTGCTGCACAGTATGAACTATGGTGCCACATGTAAAATTTCGAAACCAAGGTAGCTCCCTTTAACTCGTTTACTCACCAGCTTGATGATTTTAATAAGAACCCAGTTATTAGTTGAGGAGGTCATCAGTTTGAAGAAGAGCGGGGCTAGAGACAGGTAGTTCTTGGGATTTCTCCTTGCCAGCTCACAGATAACATTTACTGCTGCATACTGGACACCTTAAGAGAAGAAAACACATCAGACTGGAAAAAAAGAAACACAAAAATATACAAATAAAAAGAAAGGATTAAGTTACGGGGAAAAAAAAAAATCTAACTAAAGGGATTAAGTTAGATCTTTGGGTTAGGGTTTAAGGTATAGTTCAACCAAAATGAAAATTCAGTCATTGTCACTAACGCCACATTTTTTTGCCTCACTGCTCACTGCAGCCTGGAGCTCCTGAGCTGGGAGCTGTGTTCACGTGCATGCGAGCACACCGTCTGCAGCTCGGGTGGTGGCGCGAGGCGAGACCAATAAGAACTTGTCATATCTGCAGACCTGCGTTTACATGCCACCTGGAATATTCCCTCACACACAAAAGGGAGAGATCTGCTGGGATTAGCAGCAATCAACAAAAATATGATTTTTTTATGGTTCAAATTGGTCACCAATTACTGACACTGTTAGGGAGATCACTGCAGCACATTTTTCCTGTGAGACTCCAGCAGTGTTTTGTTGATTAAAAAACACTTCACCTGACCTTCCATCAGCATGAGGGTGAGTAGATAATGACTGAATTTAAATTTTGGGTGAACTATCTCTTTAACTAAGAATAACTAAAAACAGTATAACAGCAGTGTAACACAGGCAAAGAACAAAAAATAGTCCAAAATCTATGCAGTAGTCACAAAAGTAGTAATATATTTTCATAACACGCATTTTTTATTATTAACCAAACCCCTTCAAGTTAAAAGTCATTTGGGAGGATTTTACCTGTGCTACAAAAACAGTCCTGTGAGTCTTTGTATATTCCTAGACAAGCCCCGGCAGTATCACAAATGAGCGTTCCTTAATCTCATATTCTTGGTTACTGAATAATTCACAGGACTCAGGTGACCGAGGATGTCTGTCCCCAGAGTAACAGCTTGAGACAAACATGCAGTGCCTTTCCTGATACCTGGATCTGGATCCTCCAGTTTCTCTTTAAGCCTGGGGAAAGCAGGGCGCAGAGACTCTGGGTACTTCAGAAACACCTTGTACATGATCAACACCGCTTTCTTCCTGATGTAGGGTTTAGTGTGGGACATCTAAAGGGGAAAATGTAAAGACAACAGCATTAAACTCTCCCAAAAGAAAAAGAAACAACACCTGCTCTTGACTCTTGGCATACTTCCCCATGACTCACCAGTGTCATGATGTCATTGGCCAGGTCTCGAGCCAAATCAGGGGTTACGAAACAAGAGAGGCCAGTGAGGGCAACACCTGTGTCATACTGGTTGGGACTGCTGAGATCCTGGGAAAGAAAATAAAAAGAAATAATCAATAATACAGAAACAGCTGGCTGAGGGATGTGTAACAGTTGCTGAGGGCACAGAGGGAGCAAAAAAAAAAAATCACTGACCTTTCGGATCTGATTGGTTGTCAGCATGATGACATCAGTGCTCTCATGAAAGCACTGCGAGGCTGCCAGGTAGCCAATCCTCTGTAGGAAAGAAGCAAACAGTGTTTAACCACAGTACATAACGTATATCTTAGCACAGTGTTATTATTGCAAACATTCATCAGCCTGCAGCTGCACCGCGCAGCACACTGGATCTGATGTGACTATTCCTCATGCTACTTTTGGGTGATAAATTAACTTTCATAAAAACTATTTATGTAACTTGTTAAGTTGTGACATACAAGGACAGTTTGTGAGATTGTTTGTTTCTTAAAATTATCTCTTTTTTTGGTCAAGGTGTTTTTTTTAATTCAAGAAAGGAGATAAAGTTCCAACATACATAAATCTACAAAAGCAGACAGGTATACACAAAATCAGATGGCATCGTGTCTGGTTTTTTAGGAATGTGCGATATTGGATTTTTTTTTTTTGCTGATATCTGATATTTTACAACTCATCTGGCCGATAATCGATATATATGTTTTTTTCCCCCACACCAAATTCTAGAGAAGATCAAGTCTCTACCGTAGTGGAATTTACATGAAGTACTATTACGCATACTAACTGCGTTGGCCCGCTGGCAAATGCTGGCATAAAATACAGAGCTTTGATGTAATATTCATTCCTTGTGCAAAAGAAGGAAAATACTTGAACGTATTTAATGTAAAACATATCATATTTATTTATGACAATTAATTTTAAACAAAACAAGCGAGATACATCCTGCTGTAACTGGATGATGCTCTCCCTGAGAGAGATCAAAATAACACCCACAACCAGGGCAACGTTGGCCTGTTTCATAAGTGACAAAGTAAGTAAACATAACGTCTGTCCACAGGGAACACGTGAAACATGGCGTCGAATCGGGGGTTTAATCAAGGAAACAGCAGCCTATTATTTTATCGGTTATTATATCGGTGGATATCAGCATGCTGGACGATATACGATAGTTAATTTTAAAGCCAATATCGGCTCATACCGATAACGTCCCGATAATATTGTGCATGTTTTTCAATTTTTCCTTTTTTTTTAAAAACATATGCATAAAAAAGAAACCCCCAGACGTAACAACTACGTGATGGAAAAACAAAACGAAACAAGACAACATCCCCCCCTGCTTCTCTCCTTGCAAGTTCTTTGCTTAGTTAGGTTAAAAGGATCCAACTAATTTAGACTGCATGTGCAAGAAAGTGAATGAACGGTGCCCAGATCTTGTTGAAATGCTGAAGCTTGTCTAGAAAGGCGTGCCTTATTCTTTCTAAGTGAAGTGTGTTCAAGAGGTCACCAAGCCACATCTTACTATTGGGGACCTCTTTCTTTTTCCAGTGCATAAGCAGCCATTTCTTTGCAATGACGAGACTAAGGGGTAGGAAGCACTGCTGCACATTACTTAGTTTTTTTTAAGTCATCAGAAGTTCCTCAGAAGATTGTGGGCAGCTTTGGATCTAATCGTATTTTAAAATAATCTCTAAATTTAACCTTGGCACACACCACAGTCACAATGCCATACCCATTAATATAGAACGTGACCAGACTGAATGTTCTGAGATCTTCATTTCCAAGATTTGTACCTTGTAGGTGAACTTGGAGGAGCTCATGACTTCAACGATGTTGAAAGCGGCCCAGCTGACATCATAGCCCAGCATTTGAAGCTGTACAAGGAAAAAGAAACGACACAGAAAGACGTGTGGGTTAATAAAGGAGGAGAGGGGCTCTAAGCTGTCCCTGCGATGCACACAGAGGCTAAGTGATTTGAGCTGAAAGCTCTCAAAGTGAGCACAGATGCCAATTGCATCAAGCCATCTAAACCTCAATGCGGGCCTAGGGCTAAAAATAGACAGAGGGCTTTTCATTTTAGCAGAAATTGTACACTGTTTTCAATAAGAGCAGACTGCTGGCTATTAGTTTGTGTTGTGACTCATCTTCAGCTATAACACAAAACATGTACATGTGACCTTCTACCTGTTTTATAAAAAAATGTGTCAGCTCATATCCTTCCTGATGAAGCCCTGAGTTGAAACAATGGGCTTTGATTTGAACAGAACAGAAAATATACAAAGAACAAAGTCTGTGTGCTCTTCTCTTCCACAGCTATCAGCCGGCCGGAATTTTCCATCGAGTGCATGTCAACACAATATGTCACACTTGTAAAGTATGAAACTGTTTGAGCATACTACAAGACACCAAATTCAATGCTTGATCAAATCTAATCTTTCCCAGCTGGTTTAGACGTTCTGACTGAACTGACCTTAATACAGACTACGTATAAAAATGTATTTCTGACCTGCTTTAGAGTCATATTGCTCATGAACCAAATCTTATCTGTTTTGTTTAATTAGTTTTTAGATTTTTTCATATTTTTGAGTGTTGAAAACTGAATTAACTTCACCCTACCCGTGCTATAGGAGAGCCTTAAAAGATGTTGTCTACTGATGTGTGTATCAGTGCCTGTGCATGACATAAAAGTGACAGACAGAAAGAGTCACTGCTGAAAGATCTTACGTAGGTGAGCTTGCACACAGCATTGGCTTTGACAGCGATGTTGTCCTGCTTGAGCTCCTGTTTGATCTCATCGATGCATGTGGAGATGTACTTGGCCTGAGGGCAGACAAAGGAGAGGACAAACAACAGACACCAGATCAGATTAGGCAGGGTGATATCCAGAATGGGTGCAATCAGGCAACAGGAAGTGGGAACAATCCTACTTTGTCAGCTGTTGCTATCTAAGACGCCAGTCAGTAGAAATCGAGCTAAATGGTTGTTTTGAAAGTCCCAAGTCATGTGGGCAAGTCCAAATCTTTGTATTACTAAAGTCATAATGCAGGTTCCATTTCTTAATATGCTTCTGGCATCAAAGTCACGAGGGTTTGATTTAAATTATCCCAAGTCTTAAGGCACCCAATTCATGCAACTTGTGACAAGTTTGCTCCACAGCTGGGCTAACCAGTTTGACAGCTAAAAGACTTAACTTTGCGGCCCTGTTTCAAGATGAAGTTGCAGATGAAATATGGCATGTAGTCTCGGGCTTCCCTGATAAACAATACTGGCACACATTAAATAATACCACTTGCATATGAGATTTTATCATGCATGGCCTGATGGCTTACACATGTTTCAAATGCTACAGATGTTCAAAGAGCTCCGGTGCAAGAACCGACTGCCCATGCTAATGGAGCAAAAAATATTAAGAGCAACATTTTAAACAGTGTATCTCTAATTACACAGTTGCAAAACACAGATTGTTTAAGACAAATCATAAGGTACTGGCTGAATCAATGGTCCATCCTCTAAAAGCATTTTAACAAATGAGTCTTTCCAGGAACTTTACGCCTGAATGAATGAGTGAGAAAAGAGGCTTTCACGACCTATTACATTACACTGGATTTTCTGAAACACAGAAAGCAGAAGTTACATTTCATTAACAGTGGAGGACAAGCTCCGTTAGACATCTAGATAGCGCGAGAGGAGCAACCTTGCAATAGAAATGCACACACATATAGCTTTGTGGAGTTTCAGTGTGTGCTGGTCATGTGTGTGCAGTCATGAGACAGCACAGTGACAGGAGGTGTGTGTGTGTGTGTGTGTGTGTGTGTGTATGTGTGGGAGGGGCTGAGCTTTGCTGCTGACACACAGACACTAACACACACACGGTGCTCCTCCATCACACTACTTTTCAGTGGCCCATTCAGAACCCACTGAAATAACTAAAATAGTTGTCAAAGGGCGAACAAAGACAATGTTCCAGCCACTTATGCAAACTGAGCTGGAGATAAACCTGAAGACCTGCGTAACTCTCCAAACCTCCCTGCAAAAAAAACAAACAAAAAAAAACAAAACAAAAAAACAAAACAAAACAAAACAAAAGCCAACTAATGCTACACCAAATGTACAGCAATTACAAATCGGCCTTAAATTCTTTTGTTAATTTTATGTAATGACACTTAGAATATCTTCACACCTTTCCTCAGTATGCCTGTCCTTCCAAAGGCGTGGGAGGGAGAGTGAATGAATGAACCGTGCTGAGACTCAGCACACACGTGAAAAATAAATACAGTCTATGTGAAACTGTGGGCTAGCCAGGAAAAAGTCAATACACACTCAGACATGTACCAACACAAGCACACACAAAGCATATTAATATTTCAGGAAACTGTCCGCTGTTGACTGGGCAACCACCACCTTATCTAGGCAGCCCAGGTTGAGTTACCACAGGCAAACAGCTTCGCTCGTACGCTGAATCAAGGGATCAAGAATTGATAGCCTCAAAAAACAGTTATTTAAGTTATTCAAGTGCTTTATTTTCATTAAAAAAAAAACAACTTTAAACATAGATGACATAATAGCCAGGCAAAATGTGTATAAAGCTGATTAGCTCTGCTTGAGAATTTGTTTTCTCAGGGAGTGAGCAGAACAAATCTGCCACGTTGAGAGAGAAATCAGTCAAAAAGCTGCCTTGGGGTGAAACACGCTGCCTCTACATTTCACACCTGACCTACAGCTTGAGACAGGTGTGCACAGCACCGCAGCTCTGTGCAACAGCAACCCTGGATCCTGCTTTAAACTGACCCTGTCTAACAACCTGACATTGTATTTCATAGCAGCAGGAAGAAGGTGAGCCACAGCCAACACACAGAGCTTATTAGAGCAGGTTAATATGAGAGATGGAAACGTGGCTGCCCCCAAACAGTGCCCTCTAATGGCCCATCCCACCCTTTTCCAAACTTCAGATGTGTTGCTGTGATGATCCTGTCATCCACAGACCAGTGACGGGGATGACATCACCTTCAATCCCTGATGGGATTCTCAAAACGAGCTACTGCCTGACTCAATCCACATGAACTACAAGTTTAGATAATATGTACTCTTAATATCAACATCAAAAATGGCCTTATAGCATTTATTTCTTAACTCTAAATGAACCAGATAGACAAGTTAGGCCTCTTTCAAACACTGCCCATGTCATCAGAGCATCACTTCATCCATTCAGTTGGGCGACTTTGGTGTCCTGAGTGACAAACATCACAGAGGACCTCTTGGTGTTTCTCCCCAAATATGAATATTGTTACAGGTCAATATTTGATAAAGTCGTCATAAATAGCATTAGTAGAGCCCTCTCATACAATTTCTGTTATGTAGAGGAGTAATCTCTTGGTAAATTGTGATGACGTTAATCTATCGACGAGCTTCCTCTGACTGGTCAGTTAGCTAGTTTAGCTAGCTGTCACTAACAACTCTTCAGTAAGCCCGCTTACTTAGAACT
>JAPZDX010000020.1:17873793-17887195 GCA_029783625.1 Naso annulatus | reverse complement strand
ATCATGCCTTAAATACTGCCAAAACGTCAAAGACGCATACACATTGAATTAACTGTTTTATTTATATTGAAATATGTTTTGTACATTGGTATCCGGCGCAATACTGAAAAGTCTAACTAGATTTTACCGTTATTACCAAAGCCAGTTGTTTTATCTGTTTTATTTTATCTGTTGTACTTAGCAGATTTGATACACGTAGATAGTATATTCTGTGTTGTCTTCATTTTTTTTATACAAAAAAGAGAACAAAACTAGATTCTCGGACGTGAGTTAGATGACACATAACTCTGTCTTCGGCCTGAATGATTTTTCATGTTGTTATATTTTGCTAACTGATCCTGTCTCATAGTTTGTATCCTCCAATTATTTTTAGTTTAATTATGGCCCATGGTTTTTTAATATATTAATATTTTATTTTCTATCTTGCTTTTAATCCATTTAATGTTTTGACTGCTTTTACTTTTTGTGCCGGCTGCTTTTATGTTGGCCTCTTTTATGGTTGTTCTATAATTTGTACGTGTGAAACTGTTTGAGCTGCTTTCTATGGAAGTGCTTTATAAATAAATGTATTATTATTATTGTAAAAACAGAATAACAGCACAAATAAATTTTTTTGTTTTACTGTTTTATGACTAATTACACGTAAAATTATGCAAAATTCGGTTCAAATTCAGCTCATTATACTAAGAAGCAAAGACTTGAATTTGTTGATGTTTTATTGATAAAATCTTGCTGTTTGCCTGGAAAAAGACTGACCGCATTGTCAGGGCTCACAGAGCATCTGATGTTAAAACGCATCGATTTCACCAGGCCAAAAAAAGCAAATTACAGAAGTAAACACTCTCAAAAAACTATTTAAAAATGCTACCAGTTCGTGTAACCTTAAAAGTTAGATCACAGCAACTTGAAACAGACAAATCTGAGAGCAAAATAAAAGACAAATCTTTTGCTTCATCTTTTTTTTAAACAGGAAAACATATGAAAGCTTCTTGTCTGTGTTGCACCATCAGCATTGTAATCTGTCTCTGTAGGAGAATGAAGTGCATCACAAAAGAGGAATGGTTTGTAGTTATCAAACAGGAATCATGGGACAAACAAGTATTTTGACACAAGGAACACAAATGAAAAAAAGGAGGTTGACATGAATGAGTTGTTCTTTCCTGCTACATCACCTGGGGACAGAATATGCCTCATTTAAAGGGGAATTCTAGGAACTTTTTAACCTGGGTGCTATCTTTCCATATTTTGTCCTGTTAATAAGTTCCTAGCTAATAAGCTAGCTAGCATGTCATGTGAAAGTTAGCTAACTAAAAGTTAACATGCTAATTAGCGTGGAGGACTGTTGTGACAGATTTGTGATTGTGAATATTTTAGGTCAACTTGCACAATATACTGACACTAAAGGTTAAGGTGAGTTAATTTCAAACATCTGAAGTATTTTTTGTGTCATTGTTTACTCGTCAACAAAAAGCCACGGTCCTACCAGTACACATGGAAGTGGCAGCTTGCTAGCAATGTAGCAATGCTAGCAATTTGACTAATGGCTAACCTTTTTTCTCCTCTTGTCTCTGTAAATGAAGAACATTAAACGTCAGAACAAGCAAAACTTCTTTTCTCAACTTGAAAACTTTGTCAGCTCACACGGTCATGTATTCTCCTCAATAGCTGTTGTCTGGGGCGACGTTTCCTCGACCTGGCAGGTAATCTGCATGTGCTACTTCTAAAATGTAAAATGTGTTCATTCTGAACAGTTTGAGAGAGCAACTAAGTTTAACAACACAGCCAAGTAGCTATTAGTTAAATTAGAAGACAAATTTTATTGACTAATATTACATTTACTCTGGAATGTAAGTCGATTATTCTTCTATGCCAAAAATTTTGTAAAGCCTTCTGTTGGTGCACAGAGCATAGGACACACTGACTCAACAACACATATTTTGAGAATGAATGCAATCAGAATAATCTCGGTTGAGTATGATTGTGTTAGTCTATTGATTTTGAATGAAGTTTTGGGTCAGTTTTTATCATACTGAAAATTAAAAAGATCCAAAGTCAGACTTAGTTAACATTCAGGAGAAATACCGCTTACTAAAATTACATTATTCAGAACACAACGATGATGCACAACAAGATTTTAAAGATTACTGGGCAGAATTGTAAAAATGATACGGTTGAATATACACTGTGGCGGGATGGATGGGGTGGGTGGTTGTATGTGTGTGTGGCAGCAGAATAACGATTGGTATGTGGGTGAGGCTGTCAGAGCAAGGATCTTAAAAAATGTGTGTCTGTAAGGATGGTGTGAGGCATGTGGGTGAGAGAGTGTGTGTGCGTGTGTGTTGCTCTCCATGGGGGATATAGCCAGTGGATCGCTGGCAGCATCTCTAGTCCCAGCGTCCCCGCGGACACGCGTATGTGTGTGTGTGGTGTTGAGTAGATTGGACTGCAGAGTGAATGGGCTCATTAGCGGTAGCAGAGTAACACATGGCCTGGGGCACACACAGACACACTCCCTCTCTCTCTCTCTCTCTCTCTCTCTCTCTCACACACACACACACAGTCACACTCCAGACTTGCATACTAATGCGTTCAGACTGTGAACACAACGAGCCTCATTTATAAAAGATTCTTATATTCTTCTGCAGCCGTCTGGGCTTTACAACACATTCCAAGCAGAGGATGAACTTTCTGAGTTGAAATTGATCTTGTTGTTAAAATCACCTGTTTACATGAAATCTCTCCACAGGTCTATGATGTTACAAATGCAGCTAGCAATTTTCCCATGATTAATTAGGTGACATGTTCCCTCAAGATGTTACAGGAAGACAGCAATGTAGCACAATGTGGTGCCCACACAGAAAGGAACTGTGGAAAATGAAAACAGACATTAGGAGGACAAAAAAGTTATTAGAAACATTTGTTCATCTACATCGTCTCCTGTCTTTTTTTTTTTAAATCTTAGTTCAAATTTCACATCCAAAGCAGCATGAGAACTTCTTGCTTTGTCCTATAAATTAAACGTTGAACATTCAGTCGTTTTGCTAAAATGAGATCCAGGGAGATTTTTTTTTAATTTCCTTTTTTTTTTTTTTTTTTTTTAAACGTTAAGGGAAGATTTTTGAGCGGGAGGAGTTTTGAGCAGAGCTACTCTGGTCTAATCTGGCTGAATCTTCTATTCTCTTGTCTAATTGGTGGATTAGAAACAGCTGTGTTACCAGCATTGCATTTTAGTGAACAAATCTACAAGATCGATATAGAGCTGTTTGCAGGTATAAAGCTACATAAATTAATCCCATCGATATCCAGCCTCCATTCTGCCAATGTAAAAATGGCTGCACCTGCTCAACACAATTAGAGACTGCACCCAGCCAACGTGATATGACCGGCGAAGAACATGAACAGTTCCCAACAGAAAAACTTTTAAAATTTTTCACCTGACCAGCCTAATGCGATTTGATTGGTTAAAAATTTTAACATTTACCACCTGACCTGTCCAAGTTGATGGGATTGGTTAAAAACACACACAGACTTAGCAAAAAGCAATCCCTGTGTCTCGCCAACCCACCACTGGACCTCCGGTCCTCCAAGGGGCAAGACAAAAAGTCTGTATGCAGTCAGACTCACAAGTCAGTCTCTAGATGCTCTGCTTAACTCTGATTGTCTGGGATCACAAGACTAGCATGCAGTATCTTATCCTAAACTCAGTGTATATGTCCGTTTAAATACCTGCAGGCTTTACCAGGTTTGAGGCGACACTGAACTCCAACAGGCTGTTTGGCGCTGAAGCAGCAGAGGTCTGTATCATCGTGACCGACATCACATTCCTCATTGTCCTCCACGATCCTGTTTCCACAGATGGGCTCGTCACTGACTGACCAAAAAGAACAGACGCAGAGGTAAACACTCACAAGTAAGTACACACACATACCCTGAAAGTCGAAAAAAATAAAATAAAATAAAATAATTTACCGTGACTACTGTGTAAATGTTTTCCTTGACTCTGCATAGCAACATGCAGATATACACTGATTTTCTTTCTCTCTCACCCACAAAGCAGTCATCTTTCTTCAGTTTCAGGATCTCGCTGATATGTTTGATGCTGCAAGGCGACAACTTATCGTTGTTTTCTCGCACCTCATCTGTGGCGTGAGGAAACATCAGGTACCTGCCTTGACCACCAGTGGAGCCGAGGTTCCCACAGTTTGAGCCCTCATCGTGCTGAACCAAGGACAAAATACCAGGAAATGACTTTGAAATGAAATGTTTTTCGAGGTCAAAAAACAGCACAGGAATACAAAGAATCAAACTAAGCGGAAAGCATTTGTTTCCAACTTACTCCCAGATGGGGAGATTATGTCCTTTTATTGTTGATATCAGTAGCTCCTTACAGATCACGTGTCTTCAGTGGAAGATGGTGCGAGTTATCTTTGTTATATTTTCAAATGGCAAATATATTCTTTATTCAGCTAAATGATTTCCCTTGAATCTGATGGCCCTGAAACAGCAGAGGAATGTCATGTTCCACATGTGGGACACCGAGGTCAGTACAGAGAGCTCTCACTGCTTCAGTCTGAACACATACTTGTGTTGTGAAGCGTCATCTGTAACTCGCTTCTCTATACGCAAAACTTGTTAAATTAAGAGGAAAATGGAGTTGTCCACAAAAGTATGAAAGATGCTAAAATTATTCCTCTTTTCAAATCTGGAGTGATCCCAGTTGCTTCAAAAACTTTTGCCCAATATCAATTTTGTCCCGCTTTTCAAAGGTTCAACAGAAACTAGTCTACAAACATATATTTTCTCACTTAGATAAACAGGATATCCTTTATGAAGGTATCTAAGTGTTGAATTATCTTTTTGATGTAATCACTTCAGCCATTTTGTGGTTCCGCTCATTAAAAGGAACTCTCGCACATTGTCTCGCTTTCAACTGACATATTTATTGTACGAAACAACATTTGGGTCTCAGCAGACCTTCATCAGCTATAATGGCAATCTTAAAATAATTCCATTTGTATATATAATATCTATATATTTCTCAATACTGTGTGGTACCTCAGCTCAAAAGTCCGCAGACTTTTGACTAAACCACTTTCCATTGTACAGCTTTTACAGCTGCAGCCACAAAGACAACAAAATGAAAATGTCTGTATTGTCAATATGCAGATTTCCTGCCTTTCTTGTTTACTTCCTTAACACCTGTAGTGGTTTAATATGCTACCAGTCATGACCTAGAGGCAGATAGACATCCCATATCCAAGTTGTCTTTAAATCTGATGTTGCGGCTTGTTATTATGAAAACACTGAGGCATGCCCATCACAGGCGCCAGGGCAGCAGGCCGGAGCAGGGTGACTAACGGTATTTTAATTTATAGAAACCTGCAGAGTCTGACAAAGCAGAACTAATCTGCACAGGAACGCCTCTGAAGTTTGTAGAAGTGTGAATAACAGAGGACGGGGTGAGGTGAGACTCAAAGGAGCACTGCTGGCGTTTTGGGCAGTGGGAGAAAGGTCGCAGGTGTTAGCAGCCGTCACACACAGAGAGCCGTGCATATGTTTCTATGTATACACCACATGGTGTGATATTATTGAGGGGGTGGATCCCAGCACTTTTTACAGTGTAAAAAGTATTCAGCTTTACGACTGATTTTTGCAAATAGGCCAAAAATGTTAAAAAAAAATAAAGAATAAATAATGCTTTGTGGAAACTTTGATGCAAACACACAGATGCATCTAGAAGTGACAAGGGAACTCGGTATTGTTCTTTATAAAGGCACACACGTCAAAAATGCTTCAGTGCATGCATTTTAAAGCTAATTATATATTAGTAACATAAAGTGTACTTTCAGAGCAAGTGGTAGCAGTACAGTAGTGAACTTGAAGTGGCTCGAAATTGCAGTTAAGTAAACAAAAGTACTTAAACAAACAGAGAGTGTGTGAGAGTGGGCGAGAAACCACAGATCCTCCTCTCTTGATTCTGATCATCAAGTGAGGTCGAGCCAAGAAACTCTAAAAAACAAGCGAGTCAATAAAAGCCACGGTCACTAATGCCCACCTAAGTGAATCATTCACAGACCGTTTGTTCTGGTGTAGTGCAAACAGCCATGTATGCCCAATGAGAATATGTGAGATAAGTCCAAATTTTGACTGGCAGAGATTTGTCGTGCTGAATGATCATGGGTGCCACTCGAGGGTGGAAAAATGGATTCAGTGATCAACAATCTAACATTGTCGTTGCAAAGTTAAAAGCATCGATCTTCAACTTTTAAATGCGCCTAGATTTAAAATTCTCTTAATTTCTCTAAAATTCTTTAAAATTCCCCTTAGAAATTGCTGCAATATCATACTGAGATGATGAAATACATGGCCAAGTATTACAGTTTTTTTGCTCAAGTGGAAAGTGATTCCGTTGCTGGGACAACCAAGTGTTCAGGAAAAAGCTGCTTAGTCTAATAGAGATCTGAAGTACTTCACTGAGCTGTGATCTGTGTTTGAGGAAGTCATTTTTATTAGATTTGCACCTACTAGACTTTTATAGAGCAGACCCTCAAAAAGTGTTACGGAAAAAAAAAAATCACAGGTCCAACTAAAAACATTAACAATCAATCTGAGTGCCTAGTACACCAGTCAGGATCCTCCAATGCAGCCATGCAGTAAGTAAGGTTTTTAATAATGCCTGTGAATATCCTGCTTTTGAAGATTTAAAATGTCTGCTGTGATAAAAGCTTTTGCAGCTCCAGGCAACATTCATGTAAAGGACACAGTTCTAAAGACCCTCCCACCTCTTCATTCAGCATCAGACAGATGTTTTTGGTATTTTCTAAACACGGTGGTGGCGACTGACCGGAGATCCCAGGCTGTGGCCAATTTCATGGGCGAAGGTCAGCTGGACGTGTCGAGGAGGCAGGAACTGTCCGTAGTTCTGAATCGTGACCAGACCTGTGTTTAGGGTGGAGGTCTGGCCATTGTGCAGGGTGGTCTGCTGTGAACATATTCCTCCCCAGTTACCTAAAGTACAGACAGATGAGGAGATAAACATGGAGCCTGGGGCTTCAATTCTCCTGAGGGTCAAAATTGACTGATAATGTAAATATTGCATAATGGAAAAAGCAAAGTTTGAGTTTTCGACACAATATGACGTAGATGTAATTTAGCGCTTAGCTTGCAAAAAGAAATCTCACCGCAACAAAATAGTAGACAGTGGCAGGTTTTGTTAAAGTTGACAACTCATGAATGCATCATTAGTGCACACAACTCCAACTGCAATAACTGCAGATTTAACAGGCTCAACATAAAGCAGCTGCAGGCCTGATAGAAAACATACCTGACTGTCACTTCGCACTACAGTAAGGTTGCATAACTGACCTTGAGCTACTGGAAATACCTTAAACCAACAATGTTTTGCTACTGACACGTTATCAGCCTCTGAGGCCTCTGGGTGGGGGCAGCTCGAGCAGACAGACCCTCAGACATGCTGAGCTCCTCCGGTTTCACATCAAATCCAATCCAGTCATCTTTGGGTTTACATAATGTCCATGAAAGCCTTTCCCACAATCACAAACAGCTGGCCAGGTTCACATGGAGGGATGGCTCGGTTGTGACATCATCTTTCAGCTGGCCAGCCAGACGACTAGTTTTAGGGAAGCTTATCTGATTGGTCAGTTTTAACAGCAATGATGTATTTTTTCAGACGGATTTGAACAAAGCTGACTTTAACTAGACCATCTCTAAAATTCGTGAAATCTTAACATTAAGCAGGGTCAATCCCTTATTGTATGACACATAAATGAGAAAATTAACTAAATACTGAAACTTGCAACATGCAAGCCACCTTCAGCTCTGTGCCTAAGCCCAATAAATTCACCTCTTTATTAAAAGCATGCACCATCACTTCTACAAACTCCCTTATCCATCATTATTTTCTCTGCACTAGTGGCAACATCAAGTCTTTCAATCAGCTACTGTGAGAGTAATTTCCATATTTTCATGTGTGCATCCCCTCTTGTCATTGGCTCCCTCCATTTCTGTCCATGTGTGGTTCGGGATGGAGGTCTTCCCGTGCAGGCACGTGAAATTTATGTAACACCTGTTACACAATGTGGTCAGCTTTTTCATTTTTACGGGGTATATCTTGTGAGGTGCACGTCTGTTATAGATACTGAGCGGCCTTTTCACAGAAATCAGAGTTCACCCGGTGTCATTGGGGACTGTGGGAACCATTCACGGGCATCTGGATCAGCATGTTTTTGTTACACAGTGGGCGTAAGAGTGACGTCCAGGAGCGGTCTGGGACACTTAGAGGTTGGAAAACAAAAACAAAGGTGCCCCCTGTCTCTGCTGTTGTAGAAACAATGAAGATACTGTAGAGGTTAGCAGAAAAGGCAAGATAATATAATGCCATCCTATGTCAGAGGAGGCTGCTAGTGACTGTACTGTAATCTGAGAATATTTTATCCCTCTGTATTTGATTTAACATGATGGCTTTTGGCAGAAATTAGAAAGTAAGTGCACTGAAATCTTTGGGGGAAAACCTTGAGGAAGTCGTGAAATTTATCATAACTGTGCCTTACTCCACCACAAGAGAAATATGAGCAGCTCCATTTCCCCAAACTGCCAAGCAAGACTCCCCCAGCTCTGTTGATCAAGAATTCTGGATGCATTTCTGCACCATTCCCGCTTCTGACCTAAAACGGCCCCCCTGATGAGCTATTCAAAGAGCTGTGTTTCCTAGAAAGAGCTTACTTTGGAGGCCTGCACTGTGGTTTTTGGCAGCGCACGCACAGAGGGGCTGCGATTTTGTCCCCTCCTCCTCCTCCTCCTCCTCCTCCTCCTCCTCCTCCTCCTCCTCCTCATCTTCGCCACAAAAAGGAGCCGTAATGAATGACTCCTATTATTAGCTCGCTGGACCAACACGGTCGGTAGAAATAAACAGTCCTCTAGAGTACTCGCACATAATGCACACACTCACCATCAAGAGGAAACAGGCACACACACTGAGATGCACGAGCAGAAATAAGAATCACGCACACGGTAACACCCAGTGCAAGAAATATTAGATCATGCAGTACAATTTAACATCAGACACAAACAAGCTGGACTGCAAACACACACACACACACATGCAAGCAGACCACCTTTCACACAGTTTAATATAAGCAAACAAACAATAGTAAAAGGGAAGTATTTCCTTGGATAAACACAGGGGGAGTCCAAGTGTCCTTAAAACACCTTTATCAACAAAAACAGACACAGGAAGCATTTCCACAAATACCGGACAAAGTTCTCAGAAAACTACAGTCACTTTAATCTGGAAGTCAACCAAAAGTAACGTAATTGCATCCAGTGAGTTTCCATCACTGCTGTCTTTGTCTCTTGAGTTCAGTGACCTCCACATTGCTAATTTGAATAGAATTTATTCACCGTATTGTTAGACCCGTTTGACCTTTTTGTTTGCTGAAAACAGACGACTGTCTGGAATGCGTCACAGGTCTAATTCAACCTGGGGGTTTGTTTTTGGGTGTTTTTCCTCTCATTGATATCAGTTGTAGTACGACATCACCAGCAACAACAGCGCTAAGCTGATCGAATAGATCTGCAGCTCTCAACGCGGGGGCCCTGTCCCCCCTTGGTGCCTTCAGGGGGGCTTCAGCCAGTTGGAGAAAAAAATGACAACTACCAATTTGACAAAAGCTCAGCTGCAAAGACGGAAAAAAAAAAAACAGAAAAGAAAACCCTGGAGATACTTCCAAGTAAAACTTCCATATAAGATGCAGCTGTTTTATTTTTGCATTTGCTGCAATCATTTTGATGGGTTTTTAAAGACATCTTGCAGAAAGAAGGAGCCACAGAAATAAGCTCGTTATTTTGGAGCTGTGTCATGAAAAAGTTTGAGAAACCCTGGCATGAATCACAATAAATCCTCCAACCTAATAGCAATATGTAAACTATTATTTGGAGAAAAATAATAGTTGGACATGGTTATTTTAAACACACTTTTATGAGTGTTAAGAAATACATATCATTATAACTGGCTTTGAAGAACAAGACTTTGAAGAGTAAAACTATTATGATAGATTTGACAGTAAAGATCCAACTACGTATTATTGATGCTCTTCCAGCTCTTCACACTGTAACTGTGGACACCCTCCTGCCTCGGCTATGTCTGTCTGTCAACAAAGGGACACATGGAGACGTATTTCCATGTTTTCATGCTCTGGTCTGTAGTTTTTAATACATCCAGGCAACATACTAACAGACAACCACACAGAAAAATCTAGGTTAAAGTCATAATTATCTAAACACATTTGTTGTAATTTTGCAAGTTCAGTTCAAGACATAAACCTGGCAAACTTGCACACTATAGTACAGGCTGATAGCTGTCATTTGGGACTTGCCCAGTAGGTCGGCCTGCGCTTGTCAACTAAATTTATACATCAAAGTCGGCCCACAGGTGCTGCTGCTATAAAGCCTTTTGTAGCAAGTGTTGACAAGTCTGTCCCAACGAAAATACTGTTGCTAGCACTAGCTCCAAAAGTGGAGCACAATGTTTGGTGGTTGTGTTGGTTCAGAGGGGAGCAAGAGACCTTGGCACTGGTTTCAAAAGAGCCATGGACTGCCATACTTTAAACAGGATGCATGGGAGTGAATTACAATAGGCTATTATATCTTTGAATCTCTTCTATGTGCATATCACTGCATCTATAAAATCTTCAAAATCTTGTCGGTAGCAGTTGCTAAAGAGATAGCAGTAGCATCTCATGGGCAGAACAAAGGAACGGTGAAAGGTTAGTTAAAAATCTACATGGCAAAGGTACATGTTAATGGGAACAATGTTATTTTATTCTCTTAAAAGGACAATAACACTACGATACTGCAGCCAGCAAATAAAAAAAAAACAACAACAAACCCTTAAAAACACCAAACATATAGTGTGGAAAATTACTATCAGTCCTTCAATTAGTCTCAGCAGAAGAAGGAATTTTACTGGTGAGAAAGCTTGCATGGCACGAGACGTTCAGGCCCCAACCCCCCATCCTCCATCCCCCGTATGAACACATAACTTGGAGAGTTTAAGGAGGAGTTCAAGTGATTGATGGGGGCTGTGCGTGAGCATGTGTGTGCATGTGTGTCTGCTGTAGCTGCAGTGGCATCAGGGTCTTTGGGTTTATGGTCCCGTGGTTTAAGGCCTTCTATTACCCAAGATCACTAATAAACTGGCTGAAGTGGGTTACGGAGATACTTAGCCTGAGCGTATCTGTACCTGGAGGTCAAACATTATCCATGTTTAATAGTCAGCTCATTTATGAGGCAGTCACATGAGACTAGAAAGTCATAACAATGTCAATAAATCCACAGTGTGTGTGTGGGGAGGTGGGTGGGTGTGTGTTTCTCACGTGAGATGTCTCCATGGCGATCACGCTGTGGAATGTAGTCACCAATCCTCACTAAGACGTCTGGGAGTGGTGTGTATCGTATATATGTGTGTGTGTGTGTGTGTGTTTGTATGTGAGAGAGTGTCAAAGGTTCACTGCTCCCTAATCACATGTCATTGTGGTGGTCTGCTCTCACGCCCCTCAGTTTAGCCAATCAAAAGCTGCGTATGAGACAATGTCATAGAAACGAGCAGGAAGGACCTCCTACCAAAACATTTCCAACATATGTGTAGAACTTCCTACACACACGGAGTCTGTTGCCAGACCGGAAAGAAACAGCTCATGTTAGGAAGAAGCATGTTTGTGTATTTAGGTCATGGAATAATTACGTCCTAAAAATGTGTGTGACCTCACTGAAAGTTTGTGAATTTTATTTATTTTATTTTTTTTAAGTTATCTTCACCATTTCAAGTCTTAAAGCAGGTTAAATCCGAGTAAAACAGTTAATATCAAGTTCAGTGACGGCACACTGTCAGTTTACTGACATTTTGTAATAATGTGGGTCACTGAGTTTTAGTCCAAAGATAATGGACAAAAACTTAAAGCAAGCTGATAAAAGTATGATGAAAATGATTATTTGCTTATTTGTAAGATATTTACTCAACGTGATGTGTGACTTTGATTTGATATGTAAAATAAAAAATCTTACTAAAAAAATGTGCAAAACGTCAAGAAAAGTAGTTCATAAAACTCTTTATCTTGAGGCAACTCTTTTCACAAAACTTGTAGAAATTAGGTCAAATTTAAACTTTAAGTTCTGAGACAAATTGAAAACAGTTTCGCTGACCTATATTAGTTTGTCAAGATTTTTTTCCTCTAGAAAAACTTGAAACTCTGAGTTTAAGAAACAAACAAACAAACAAACAAACAATATATTTTTAAAACTTGTGCATAGTAAGCTGTGAGCCTGATTTGCCGTTGTTGTGCTTTAATTTAATAGTTGCAACTGAAAAAATTAAATTATGAGATTTTTCACTTTCATGATTAAGTTCAACAACTTTTAGAAATGCAATTTTTTGGTTCTAATATTCAAAGACTGAAGTTTTACTAAAAAAGAAAAGTAAACTATGTCAACAAAAGACAATACATCAGCAGAACTTTTATCTAGCTTGTATCATATCTTAAGTGTTTGACTGAAAACAAAAAATGTGTTAAGAAAGTTACCTTGAAATGGTGTTTTTTTCTAAACTTGTCTGTGAATGACACTTCCTAATGATTCCAGCCCAACATCAGAGGCTCAGCGGTGTTACATGCAAATCACCAGGGACTGACAATGGAGGAGTTAACTCACGTTTTGTTTTTGCTCTCTCAAACCAAAACACTGCTTGAATAACAGGTCTGTAATGGAGGCTGCAATCCTGCCACTTTGTGGGTCAAATCGGTGTCTTACTCCAAAAAGACCAAGAGAGCCTTCTAAGCAATTTTTCCTGGAGTTTGGATTTTTGTTGCAACAATGCCCTTTGCAAAACCTTTAATTTTCTCTGTGCATATTTCCCTATTTCAGTCAGCATCAGTATTTTCTTATCACCAGTGCAGTTGAATTCAAGCTGATTCTACACAGTCCATCACCCTGAGTCACCTCGTTCATGGGCCAAATAAATCACACTGATCTGTAAGCTGTGAGTGTGTGTGGGAGTTTTGAACGTGGCCTCTGATGAGCTCGTCTCACAGGGAGTACTGGGAGCCAGAAGAGGAGCTGCGCGTTGAAAGATCAACAGAGATTCACGCAGAGATTCACACAGAGAGGCAGAGCAGGAAAACATTATTTTAGCTTCCAAGTCTCATTCTTTTCAGCATGGCCTTGTTTCATGTTTCTGCGCAGCCTGCCATGTGTTCTCAACACTAACCTTCACATTTGTCTTCGCTGTAAAAAGGCGTTTAACTTTACCTTTAATCTAACTTTATTTGCAGTATCTTAAATCTTTTTTTAAACTAATTATTTTATACAGGAATGGTAAGAACATACTCCG
>JAPZDX010000020.1:17847209-17857627 GCA_029783625.1 Naso annulatus | reverse complement strand
CGGTATAACTTTTATTTTAAAAATGTTGGAATACTGTGTAAAATTTCAGGAAAAACATAATATGATCATCTGCAAACATGCTGTGTTTACCAAAAATTGTTTTTTTGAGGAGCTCCAGAGCTCAAGCATTATTATCCTTTATGCAGTCACATGCTTTGCTAAGTGGTGACCCTTCCTTGTTTGTGAACTTCTGAACCTTAACCTTTTAAGATCCCTTACAATGATATCATAACCTGCTCCAAATGAACCTGCTTACCTGTGGAATGTACCAAACAGGCGTTTTTGGAGCATTCCACAACTTTCCAAGTCTTTTGTTTTTCTTGTCCCAAGTTGTTTTAAATGTTTTGCCAGCATCAAGTTCAGGATAAGCATATATGTTCACAAAAATCAATAAAGTGAACGAGGTAAGGTCTTTTGTCTGTTTTTATTTGAGGATATATACGGAAATTTACCCACTATCCGAAATTTCGTGGCATCAGAGTTGGACATTGAACAGCTGAACAACCTTTACTCTTCCTTGTGTAACCTTTACTTTCCCGTAATTACCTTTTGTTTGAGGTTTGGAGAAGTAACTCTGGGATGTTTACTTTGGACTGTGAGGTGACTGAAACACAAGCTTTTCTTCTGAAATGGATTTGATCTCAGGTTTTTCAAGAGCTACACTACCAAATTCTTGACAGGAAGCATTGAGGACTGAAATCTATGCTTATTTCCAAAATGCTTAGATCTTAGTTCTTGCTGCATGAATGTTAAACCATAACATGTATGCTAGCAAGGAAAAATGAAGGAGAAATTACTCAGGCTGCACTGGTGTAACCGATCCCGTCAGTCCCGGGAACACCTCCACTTACAGATTCCCCGCTCTGCAGGGAAATTCAAACCAACACTACACATGAGATCCAATCTGACCTTACAAATGTGTGGTATTTAGTGCCAGACAAAGGATCATGGGATAATTGGAGCAACAGCATGACCGCAACAGGTTTCCTTGGTTTTGTGAGGGTTCATAGGCTATGGGAATTATCAAATCACATCATTCTGCTGACATAGGCAACTGTTAACCCCCCTCACAGACCTGACCCAATTCACAAAGGGCTGCTGCCTTCTCTTTCTTCATGCCCGACCACCACACAATATCCAGCCTGTGTCACACTCCATAATGAGTGCATTGTATTCAAGGCATTTTCATAGATCTTAGATGAGCAGATAGGCAAACTGTCATCCATCTCTGTCTCTTTACTGATGCAACTGACACCTTTCCTGTGAGAATACTTCACCATTGCTTCACTTCATGGTTGAAAAAACAAACAAACACATGTTCGAAAAATAATTGCTAAATTAGATCATGTGTAGACCTATGCAATCCATGGTTAAAAATGTCAGTTATGTTAATACGTATTTGGGTTGGCCTAAGTGTCTCAAAGTTTTGTTTCTTACAGAAGTTGAAAGTACATGAAGTACATTAATGACTTGTTGAAGTTAACAAAAGACATTTGGAAGTTGTTTGCAGGCAGGTTTCATATACAGTAAACCTCACACAGGTGCAGTCTGTCAGTTAAGGGGAAAGCAGGAGGCCAGCTGCAGTGTCAGATTTAAGTCCAATTGCAGTGCAATGCTTCCCCCTAGAGAAAGCTTCCAAAGATGAAGCAAAAAGACCTTGGAGCTGCATGTGTTATTTATATACAAGTATAATTTACTTTTTGGTGCTGTTTATTGTTCATATCTTCATCAGGATGATGACATAAGAGGTTCAGAGTCAGAACAAATTGGTAAATAAATAGTACATTTAACATTGAGTGCAAATATCTCACTGTGGTAATGTTTGTTTATTTCGTAACACCTTTTCAATGATTCATACAGCTCTACCTCAAATATCACAATATCTCACCAGACTGAGATGACTCACAAGAGATTTTAAAGGCAGAGCTCACACCTTCTTGTATAAATCTTGTACTTGGGCACAAGGTCTTGACGTCAAACAGCTACCCAAAACAACTGATACAGCCTTTTTGACACAAGACTACAGAACAGGTGCAGGAGCTATCAATAGAGATAGTAACAGTCAGTGCCTTTTTATCACAAGGATAAACTGTATTTGTATTGCTGTTAAGGAAAAACAAAGTACTTTCACTATAATACATCCATTTACCTTGACACATTGAGAATGCGGTCAGTGTCATGTTAAATGATTTGACTAAAGAATGATCTAAGTCCTCCTAATAGTCCTTAAAAATTACTTTGTAATACACAAATGTTTTAAAAGATTGTATGTTATGTTGTGTCTCAATGTTTAACATCGGCTGTTTTGCCTTATACAATGGAGTAGTAGTATTAGTAGTAGTTCTATGGTCATACTTCAGACAAAATTTAGTTTTGTCCATTTACAAAATAAAAAAACAAACTTTTCATTATGCAATGACACATCCGCCGGCATGATCAAGCAGAATAGTTTGTTCAGTACCTGTTATACTTTGACCAGGAGATGGACGCAACAGTTACGTGAGCTTTCTTTCTGATGTAGACCACTGATCTAAACCCTGTTTTTTAACACAGCTGACGGCCACTGTTTGTAATTATGGACAGGTTATTTCAAATGAACTCTTGGTCATAAGCTTTGTAGCAGCACATATCTCTAACCACTAAATTTACTTCTACACTGCACTATTCACACATTACATCTTGATATGTTCACAATTTGAAAAGTTTGAGTTCAAATAGTTTGCAAGAGCACAAGTCTAATCACAACAAGCCTGTAAAGGCGGACCAGTGAGTAGATTATTTACCATGATCAGCATGACAGAGTTTAATGTCCTGGACAACCTCTGCAGTTTAATTTACTGAAAGCATCCACCTTTTTTAAGATAAGTCAAAGCTTCAAACATCACAAGTGTGGTCTTTACTTACTTATCTACAAACAACTTCAAAACATGACGGTCTCTTAAGCTTGTGTTTAAACACAGACCTTATTTGTTAAAAACCTAAATGGTTTCAGTTATAATCCCAGTTTAAGGAGCCAATATATAACCAAAACTTTGGTTCACCAAAGGAACTCATGCATAGATGTACCTTCATTTTGTTCAGACAAAAGTTCATCTGCAACAACATTTCAGTCTTGCTGAGCGCCCTCAAGCTAAAATTTCAGGTGACCTCATAAGAATCCCAATAAGAAACAATATGTTCAGTTGCATCTGATGTTCGTCTAGTAGTAGGCTGTTTAGTGAACATAATTCTATTAGTGAGCTGTTGCAGAACTTTGAACTGGTGTTTTTAGTATTACACTTCTTAAATGACAAATGAATAGTCAAAATTCATCTGTTTAATAAGTTTAGATTCAAGTGAGACTTCAGACTTTGCAGGGACCTTGTTGATGCGTTATGTATGTATCTACTGTTAAATTCGATTGCAAGAAAAAGCTGCTGAGAAGGAACGACCAGAGCCTGTTCAGCGATCGGCCTTTTGACAGTTGTGATACTCTGCAAGAACAGAAGAGGGAGCTGCTCACACATTTATAGAAAAGCGACCACATTTTAGAAACAAGCAGTGAGCTAAGGAAAACCCCTGCAAATGGAAACCAGTAATATCTTCTACAGGGGACAGAAGGAGAATAGGTACAACACAACAGAGATAAAAGAAAAATGCTGATGATAGAAAATAAAACTTTTAAAGTGATTTTGAAACAGTCTGTGATGCTTAGAGGACATGTGAATGGGGAAATAGAGGATGTATAGTACTAGCCAACATCATGTACACATCTGCGTGTGTGCGCATGCGTGCACGTTTTCTTTTTTGTTTATGCTGCTGATGACAAATGACCCCCTTATTAGTCTTAAAACGAAGCCATGTGTTAAACAGTATGTGGGCGAGGTGAAAAGACACAGACCTGTTCTTAGAAACCACACACACACACACACAATGGCTAACCAGACCACTTCACATGTTACGTAGTGTGTTTTCATGGCATGAAATTGCTTATTTGTAATGTTGGGTTGCATTTAGCTGTGCTGGTGTCCAGTTTAACAGCTTCTGTTACATCACAGCGAACATAAATTTCTGTAACTATGGTATGCAACACAAAGGTACTACATAAGGGCAAGAATAACACGTAAGTAAGGTATAATTAGCTGTGGAGGAAGATGTTGGAATGTTGAAAAGAAGAGAGCAAAAGGTTTTAAATTTACAAAAGAAGTCAGGGAGTGATTGTGTGTCCTGATGTGGGTGGAAAGTTCAGTCCTGCATTTGGAAACTGGGAGGGAGAAAATTCAGGCCAGGCTGGTGTCCAAGTTGCCGCAGTGCAGGAAGAGAAAGCAGCAAGCAGTCAAACATCGAGCCCATGCAGTGCTGGAGAGGAGGGCTGACCTGGTCTGCACGTTTGGGGGAGTTCCTTTACCATCAAGATTTTAGACTTTAACATGAGCAGCCAGTGGAGGGAGCACGGGAGGGGGTGAGAAGAGAGAATTTTGGGGGAGGTTAAAGTCGAGGCAGGCAACACTGTCTTGGATGAGGTGCAGGAGTTCAAGAGAGTGAAGTTCAGCCAAGAGGGAGTTACAGTAAGACTAGATTCTGGATAAGGAGATTGACTCAAAATGCAAATTTGAAGCAGCTGTTTGATTTGACTCATTTCATGTGAAATTCTGCGGCAGAATTCAGCACAGGCGATCCTCACAGTCATAACGTGCTCCCCTCGTCACCTCATCTCTCTTTGCTTCATTTCTAACCAGGAAGGGCATAAAATTACATATACATTAACCTTTGACCTAGAATGACTGTGTTGATTGCGGCAGTATCTACAGTAATGGCGCACATAGCTGGGCTATGTGGGCAGCTATCAGCAGAATGGCTGCAGAATAACATCATGCATTCTTCCTGCATGGGCTCTTGAGCGTGGCACCTAGATAACCTCTGCAGGCTTTGTTAAAAAACGAACAGCTTTGTCCTTGGATACTCACCTTTGAGAGAGGCACGAAGTCCATTCTGTTATGGAGTGCCTGAATGTTTACATGCAAAGCAGGACTGCACATTCTGGAAAAACATATTTATAGATGCACAAATTTATGGAGTTTGCAGCGTGTCATTTACTTTTAAAGCTGCACTAATCAATGTTTTATATGAGCAATGGGTCCAATGACTATGCGTGACGGGAAAGGGGTCACTTGCAGTGACAAACCTGCAGAGAATTATTACCCAACTGTGTCGTTTCCCTCAGCTCTTCAGAGTTTTATTGCCTGGTTTACCTAATTGTTTCGGTTTTACAGCCCTTTAAGTTTACTGTTTGGTTCAAGTCTCGCCTCTCTCAGCTCTCAACAGAGCATGTCGCAAGTGGAGACCTAAACAGAGCCCCAGGTTTTGTTATTGTTAATACTGGATGTACCTTCATCAGATCATGAAAAACAGACAAATGAGTAATAATGCTGCTCTCCATCTGAATGAGGAACCAGATGAATCAGCTGAGCTCACAGTTTATTCACTCTGGCAGATGGGTCTGGCCCTCCCCCTATTTAGACAGTTTTGCACTCATCCTGCTCTATGTTGAGCCAATAACAACCATTTATTTCATATGGGAGGGTTAAATACACACGTTCCACTGCTTTGATTGGCTGTAGGTCCAGCTGCAGGTCCAATCAAATTGTCAAAGTAGGCAGTCCAAATACAATATTAATCAGTATTCTCTTTCTGAATTGGGCTTTTCTAAGTCTTAACGGAAATGTACTTTACTGTACTGTACAGCTGTACTTTTTGAGATTGTTTGTGACCCGACTGCTATTTTGTCTTGCCTTGATTTACATGTCGCTCAACACAACGTCACTAGTTTCTGTGCTCTGATTGGTGTAAGAATTGTCGTCGTTTGGTCAGCACCGTTGATAAAACTCCTTTAAAATCCAAAGTAAACTGAGAGCTGCCAAACCATTTGATAACTGCTGCCTGCCAGGCTACTCTTTGTGTGCTGGATGTGTAAACAGGTAATTGTTCGGTAAAACATTAACCATATAAACTTAACAAGCCCATATTATGTTCAGTGTGTGGAACGTGAGAACATGTGTTTGCTATTTTGCTGAATAAATTAACGTGTTTTATTCTCTATGTTAAAAGACTCCATGCATATTATTTAGTGGCATGATAACGTATGAAATAACTGTTAGCAGGCATTGACTATTTGAAGATCATTTAAGTATTAAAGGAGAAGTTTTTTGTTTTTTTTTTCTTGCTCAGTAAGCCTTATGATAAGGTTTTTTCTGATCATATACAATGCTCTACATCACTTTTATGATGAATGGTGCAGTGCTGAGAGCTGGAGTTCGTTGCTGAGGCTAGCTTCCACAATGGATTCAAAGAGGCATTTCCAGAACCCTTTCAAAAAATGTTTGTTTTCAAACAAACAAACAAACTCACAGAGTGGTCAGAAATGTCTGCTGATGTTCTGATATAAAAATGATATAATGTACAATAGTATGCTTTGCATCAAGTTTAACTTATCATTTTATAAAGTCCATTGAGTTGTGCAGACATCGCCTTGAGGTTTAGATATCCCTCCGCCACCGAAAACCGGAGGATGGATTGTTTTGGAAAGTTTGTAGTTTTCTGTTGATCACTAGCGGTGTTGTTCAAAAATAATGTTAGCCTAACTTTACACCTTAAGCAAAATGGATATGGAATGCTGGAGGATAAAAGCTGTGAAACTGATATTGACGGCATCGTGTTATGTTTCGAAAAGTCACTGAGAGTTTACAAATGGCTATGTGGTAGCTGGCTGAAAATAGCTCCATAAGTAAATCTCAATGGAAAGCATACTATGCGAAGATTTTTGCATTGAACATTAGTGGACACTAGACACTACTGAGGACTTGGTGAGTTTGTCGTCTTTGAAAATGAGTGCCTATTGTGTTTTTTTGAAGGATTCTGGAAATGTCCCTTTGAATCCACTGTGGAAGCTGGTGGCGACGTCTGTAATGAACTCCAGCTCTCTGCACTGCACCGTTCGTCATAAAAGTGTGAAACATTGTATATGATCAAGAAAATCCTTATTATAAGGCTTAATGTGCAAAAAATTAACTTCTCCCTTAGCTAATCACTTAAACTCAAAGTAGCCTGATTATTTCTTAATAGTGAGCAACAGCACTTCATAGTTCAGTCCGTCCTACATTAACTCATGCTGTAACCCATCATGACTCTTGTGTTAGTTATGCAATGATTCAACATGTGTTTTGTGTCCTTTTTCTAAAGTGTTACCAAAAACAGCAATTGCTTAATGCAGCTTTGAAAAACCACAGTGAGCAGAAAGTGAAGCTGCAGAGAAGCTTTACAAATATCTTTTTAATGAGTTATAATTAGAGCCGAAGTTTTCCCTTTTTCTCTTTCTATCTCTCTTCTCTCTGTGGTCCACCACCAGACAAGCTCCACTGAACATTCCCCTTCCTCTCCGTCCTCTCTCTCTCTTTGTCAGCCCCTCTCTCTTGAATGAGTGTGATGGGGTGATAAACACGGAATAACTGGTGCTAGACAGGCTCTCATTACAGCCATTCAACCACAGGCATCTTTATTTACACGTCCTGTGTGAGCAATGTCAGAGAGGCAAATGTTAGGCCAGATAACAGAAGGTAAGATGAGGAAGCACCAAGGCCACAAATACACAGTATTTGGGGATGGTGAGGGCAATAAAGGGAACTAAGGGTTGAGTTAACATGTTGTCATGGCACACATGCAAACAGAAACACTTTGAGTGCTTAAATTTAATCCATCAGTAACAGGAATATCGGATTAAACTACTTAAAAAGTTGAACAACTTTGATGCTGACAATCTTTTATTGTAATGAACCCGAGGAGATAAAAATCTTAAGTTAGGAAGCTTGCGCAATTCTCTTGACAGTATACAACAGTTTCCCATAATGGCTCAGTTTGTGGATGCATGTTTTGTTTACAGTTGCTTTCAACTGCACATAATTTTCCCATGTGGAAGAGATGCATGGGTTCTCTTTCCCACACTCCTCTAAACTTGTCATGACTCAGACAGACAGCATGAATGTTTCTCATCTCAGTGCAGCAGCTCGCCAACTTTGCCATAAAGATACAGTCATGACCAGAGCTAATGTGTGCCCTCAGTCATAAATGCTCTGATAGTCAAATGTGATGAAAATGTGAGTTTAAACTAATCACATGAAAATGGCTGCACTCTTAATGCATAATTCACTCACAGAGAGTGCTCAGTGAGACTGTCCTCAATAGAAGTTTTGCCTCTGATAAAAGTATTTCAGTTTTGTTCTGTTTAACTTTTAATAAAGTCTTTCCACGCTCACAGGCTTCCACCCTGCTCTTTCCTGCTCTCTCTGTAGCTTTAAATGTGACTATATCTTAGCTCAATTCCCTAGTGAGAAGAGTTTTGGGGAGTTTTTTACCTTAAAAGGCCATGTGGAGTGGAGTGCTGGTTTCCTGTGGGAGGGCTTTCCTCTGTCTGACTCAGGAGCTGGAGACCGGGCCCATCCTCATCCTCTCTCACCCTGACTGCTCTGGTCCCTCCCACTTATGCACACATGCCTTTCTTCTTATACTCCCAGCAAAGTGGCGAAATCCAGCTACAGCCAGATGTGCGTGTGTATGCATGAGAGTGTGTTCACATGCATTTAGGCGCAATACGCGGTGACCTCTTTACTTAACAGGAGGTGAACACACGGTCACACAGGATGTCAAGGAAGTGAGAGACACAAAAGGCAATGACAGGGAAAGAGAGTCAGGAATTGAAGTTTTGGAGGAAACAGAAAAAAAGGAGAGGCATTACCGACAGGGAAGAGAGAGGAATAGTTAGAATCAGCTCAGCTTTATGGGGCTGCAGCTCATTCGAGGTTGACGCTTCTGAACACCTCAGCTCCCTCCATCCCCTCCCTCAACGCTCAGCTTGTCAGTTAGCCTGTCAGTCAGTCAGACAGAAAGAGAATAAGAGGGATGTTGCCCTTATAAGGTCAGTGCTGAAGCCCAGGCTGAACTGTATGAGTGTTGAACTGTAGGCAACAGCAGCTGGTGTGTCACCACCATGTCAGTATGATGTCATAACAGATCCCAGTCTGAATTTCTTTATCTCTTTCCTCTTCATTGTGGCTAAAAACCCAGCTTCCTTTCGTAAGTGTTGATAGTGTCCTATCACTACCTCTTCTGTTTTTGTTGCAGTCAGTCTCAGTTCACTTCAGGTCTGTACTGCATGGGACACCAAGAGTGGCATCATAAGCTTAGTAATAGTCTTTCTCAGAAGTGACATTTAAATGACATAAAGAGGAGTTACTATCTTGCAATTACACACAAACATATTACACATGTTGTTTTGTTTGTTTGTTTGTTTTTAATGCTGACATAGCAAAGAAGACTCTGGAAGAACATTTAGAACACAATAGAGGAACAAAGAATTAAAAAAAAATGTAACTGTAGGGGAAAATTTCAAAATAAGTAAGTGTGATTTTTAAAGCCAGGGTATGCAACTTCTAGAAATCAAGCCAGCTCTAGGATGAAACACCTAAGGTAACAACTTTGCTGCACCCTCCCCTCCCTGTTTTTGCTCCACCTTGCATTTTAATTGCATTTGTTGTCGCTTTCTCTTTTAAGGCCAGTTTACACCAAAAATTCACAACAAGACAAAAAGGAAAGTTGCAGGGAAAGTTGCAGCGAAGTGAACTGGTCCGTCTAGCTTGACCAACTCAAGCCGGCTGACTGTGCTCAGCTTGTCAAGTTGCCAGAGGCCAGTTTGAGAACGTAAGGCACATCGCTTGTCTATGCAGCAAATCAGCCCGCAGTGAATTCACCTGCCGAAAATCAACTGCCTACCCCAGCTTTAACTGAGACAAAATGGTTTGGTGTCAAAAATCCTAACAAAACAATCTCAACTCAAAGTCCATTTCCAAGCTTGTTCTGGAGCTTTCGACCATGTAAGACTATATTCATCAGCAAAGGCCCTGTGATAAAGCTGCTGAACACGCAAAGCTGACAAAACCAAAAGCCTTCAACCATACCACATAGTCTTTGACCACATTAAAATGAGAGCAGCCCTGCTAAAAACAGAAAAAATCTTTCCTTTACATCTTAAAAAAAAAAAAAAAAAAAAATCTGCCTTTACACGAAGAACCAACAACACTGCAGTATGCATGCCAGGATGGTGGTTTGGTGGTGTAGATGACATCGTAAGATATACTATTGGAGCTGCCAAGTTGTTTACTTCCTGTTGCTGCTAAGCCCTAAGCAGTCACAAATTAAAGAAATTCATCCCTAGCTTGACTTCTAAAAAGATGCTACAAACACTTGAATTTGCCTCAATGCACTGTTGTTATATTCAACATGCTTTGGATGCACTGTGGTTGGTAGTGTGGTAATTTGGTAGTGGCTATTGCCGAATTCTTTGACTTGTGCTAGCATTAGCGTTAGCTTAGTCACCTCTTTCACAGGCT
>JAPZDX010000020.1:17817188-17831602 GCA_029783625.1 Naso annulatus | reverse complement strand
GGGACTCATCTGATTTTTTTTTTTTTTTTTTTTTCTGAGTTATGGCCCAGCTCTGTCACCTGCCTGTCGCTTGACTCTGCCCACATCCGAGGTTTGTAGTGTCACACAGGAAAGGTAGGCACTGGAAGAAAAAGTGCTTCGCAGCACAGTTAGGTAATAACTGTCTTGTTTCACGCGCTGCTTTATGGCATACGGTAATATTCTTTTGCATAGGAGCTGGTTAATGGCAGGACAAGTCAAGATTGAAGGAGAGTGGGGAGGGGAAGGTGTGGCTGTAAAGATATGGGAGCTGGCATGATGAAAGGAGCTGGCTTGCCGTAGGACTTACCTTTTTGTTACAAGCTACCTATTAGGTAACAGGGCACCTTTTTAATTTGACAATTGGGCGTTTGCTCAGCTTGTGGTTACTCGCTCTGATATGGACAACAGTGGCATCATGAATCATTATTTTTAGTTGTTTGTCACTACATGACTGGGACATTTGAAGTGCCTCGATGTCACGATTACGTATTGCCATGTCATGGTTATTTGGTGACTTCCGTCTGCTCTTTGCTCTCGTGAAGGCCCATAAATGTTAGTTTTGTTTCTTGAAAGCCTTATGTCCAACGTGCAGGCACACACATAATAAATGGATGAATGAATTGTGTAATTTGTTAGGACACGCCTCCCTGTTAATCTCTGATATTTAATGAGGCTGATGTGTGTTTCTCGTCACATGTGTGGCAAGGGGCAAGAGTACAGGAGCTGCATGGGAGCCAAAAGTAGTGACAGAGTTTGTAGTCAAACATTAACTTTTTTTAAGGGCACATGCACTCTCAGAATTTGGCTGACAATTGAAATTTGTATTTTACAGCTACTGAATCGCAAAATGTCACACCATACTTTGACACCCGCCTTCTTTTTATACAGTCACATAAGAAACTGTATACATCACATTATATTGTAGCTGAAAGCAGACATTAATTAAGACATTTGCACATTTTGTAGAGTTATATTTCTCTTTCAAAGACCTTTTTTGCATAGTCACAGCTCTGATATTGTCAAGCAACATCTGTTTATTTACCAGCACCCAGCTAAGGCTGCCTCAGACGAGAAGTTGAAGGTTCTGACACTTAAGATATAAATACGGTGTGTGCACAGAGCTTATTAAACATGTTTGTGCTGCTTGTAAGTGAGACCTGAGGGAGTTAAATTGTCCTTTATCTGCAGAGTGGCTGTGTTACATTTTGAACAACCTTTTCCATGTGAGCCTTGCTCAAACAGAGCGGTGCGTTTGTGTGTCAGGGTTGGTGTGGTCCCATGTGTGAATAATTAGGGCATCCTGGAGTTATTCCTTGGCACAAAAACTCTTTCATTGGAGCACAGCGAGATCAAAACAGGTACCTCGCTGAGTGTGTTAAGGCAGTGAATCATTGTTTGAAAATGTGGACACATCAGAAAAATAGGACACTTGACCACATCTCTCGCTAAAAAATAAAAGTAATAGCTTGGTGTTATTTCTAGCGTGGTTTTGATGCCTCTGGAGACGTTACTCAAGCGCTCAATAATGCTTTAAGGCTCTGTCAGATTACAGGGACATGACACAGTCTTGAAACGCTCATTTGACCTGCTTAGATGTGTGTTATGTACGGCCATTATTCTAAATGAGCTGTTCATTTTTCATTGTGGTTCTCAGCAGTCATACTTGTTCGCTGTCTGAAGGTTCAGAGTTGAGAATCAGGCCCGAAGTCATTTGTACTTTATTCATGACCCTGAGAGCAACACAGTTGAACCAAATTAGCTGCAAATATGTGCTGCCACATATAAACCACATACTTCATTTGATGTGTGCTAGACTTAATGATGACCTGGTTTATCACAAGACGAATGTCAAAAATAATTAAAGACATGAAAAGATTGAATTGAAATGCCAACAGTTTCGGTTCCCTTTTATGACGGTGACGTTTTTTAGGTACTTTCAGCCATGTTGTCATCAGTCAACATGTGGTTGCCAAGGTGATGATTATTGTTTTACCACAAAGCATGCAGAGATACTGCTTGTGGTACACTGATCCATAGCTGCAGTCAGATAAAGAGGGAAGTGGGACGTGAACCTTCCCTCAGTATCTTAGTATCTGCGTTGGGAAGCAGGTCATTCTACGCTCTCCCACCCCCCTCGGCTGCTCCTCCCAGGATGTCGTCTGCCGACTCTGGTCCAGCACTTCCTTTGCTTCTACTCCCAACACTTCCTGTCCCTGAGCTCCAGCCCTGATCAACAGGAAGATTAGTGTTTGTGGTGGACTGAGTATTTTTACACGAGATAATGATGGCTAGACTCTAGTCTGAGGTGTACAACTTAAGCATAAGTATAATAGTTAAATAAACAGCTGTTGTCAGTTCTCTTATGGTCATGGGGGTATTGATTAGGGTTCAACCAATATGGGATTTTTGGGGCCGACGCTGATACCAATAATCGTGAGTGAGGAAATTCCAATATCCGATATATATCGGCTGATATTGTACATATATAATGTCCGCTGAATGCTTGTGACAAAGACATGTAACGGAGACAGGATATCGTACATCTTAAACTTTATTCCGAACTTAAGTGAACTGAACAGTAAACGCTTCACTTATTTGTTATCAAATAAGGAAAAAAAAATTTAATTACCAATCCAAGCATTTTTGCCAGGCTTGAAAAGTGTTTTGATATTGGTGAACCACATACAGGTAACGATATCCCTGCGATGGCCCAATATCGTCCGATAATCTGGCCAACTGATATATCAGTCATGGCCCTAGTACTGATCCCAAACTGCTGCCTCTATATACAGAATTACCAGTAATACAGTACTATACAATAGCATGTCACATTGAAAGATATTTGCAGGAAGTCATTTCAAAATTATCTGCATCCTCAGCACAACTTTCCTCTGCTCATCAGTTTGTCAAAATGAATTTGATCTCTTTGCTGCTTGGTATGCTCAGTGGGTTTGAAGGTTTCAGCTGGGCCTCGAGCAGTCTCCTGCAGTTTCTGTGGAAAGAATTACTTCCTGGTTTCACTGTTTTCTTTGGACTTTCTCCCTGGGAATAGCTCAACTTTCCAAATATAACTGCCACATGTTGATACATTTTGGCAGTGTTGGCATTCTGGGGAAAACTCCCGTGTTAGTGGCTTGTGGCTGAGCTGATTATGTAGGCCAAGGTTACGGGTTTTAGTCTAAGAAAGGAGTAGAATATATTTGTACAGTCTGTACTACCAAAGCTAAATTTGCTATAATGTCATTAAGTAGCATTTAGAGAGTGGAAATGATAGGATTTTATGTAGCGTTTAGAGCACAAAGTAGTGTTTGAATCATTTCAATTCCACATAAGCCAATCTTTTCATTTGAGGATGCATGGGAGGCTCAGAGCAAGACTTCTTTTGATGTCAAAGCACAATCTCTCCATTTATTAGCGTGTCGGTTCTGGTATTACAGAGTGGAAATGGTATTTGTTTAACTTGAAAAAACTGTTTTATTGTTAGAGTAAACAATAAATAAGATCTTAGTAGTTTATCACCTGCTCTCTATTTAAACACAACTAGACTAGACACTGCTGGTTTGGTCAAAAATATCATTATGATATTTTAAATTTCAATAAAACCAAGAAAAGCATGGTTTTCCTGTAACATATTCCAAAGAGTTTGCTTCAAAGTATATTTCATGGATTCGTGAAAGGCTTATTACAAATGGTTTGCAGTGAACCTCTTGTTAGAATTGGACATTTCAAAATTAATCAGCAGAGCCTGAACTAAAGTGCCAAAGCGGATCAAAAGCTGTGTGAAAGTCAGAATGCACACTGTGGAAACTTGGCGACAAATGGAATTTTGCACAGAGAGAGCTCATTGCGATGCTTGTCTGAAAGTTTAATGCCCTTCTTTTACATATCGTACCTCATGACAGGCTGGCTTATACCGCGTGTAGCTGTCTTTGCATGCCAGATCTTTATGGTTAAAGATTACACACTCACAGACACACATTCACACTGAGAGAAGCGAGCAGTGGAGTCAGGAATAACTTCCCCTGAAACCCAACAGCTCTGTGCAGCTCATTAGCCCACTGCCCTGGAATCCGCCAATAATTAGATTCCTCTTTCACTTGTCCTTGATCCTGTCTTTTATACATGTAATACACTCAGGTATTTCTTAAGTCACTCCCAGAAGAACTGTGCTGTATCTTCAGGTTAGGCTGCAAACTGTTTATGGAGTAGGAGCTAATAGATTGTCAGTAAGAAAGAGTTAAATGTAAAAACACAATAGATTCCTGTATTCTAAGGTCTGGTTCTTTGTGTCATTGAAGAACCAGGCTGCTCTTACTGTTATCCTGTATTCAGACCAAGTCAGGTGATCCGGCGAAAAACGCAGGTTTTCTCAGTTATTTAAATGGGGCCTGTCCATTTTGGTTGCGGTGATTTGAGGCACAGCTACTGCCCAGAAAAAACACAGCTGGCTGTGGTGAAAAAAAGTTGAAACTGACCAAAATTCAAAGAAACGCAGCACAATGTTACACCGTGGCAGCCGGCAGCCCTCGCAAACATGCTATACTGCCACCCTTGGATTGGTTAGCTTAGCATAAAGGCTGGAAACAGTGTGGAAAAAGTTGTCACAAACACCTCTTAGCCTTACTTATTTACAAGTAGTAAATAAGTTCTATCTTGTTTATGTAATCAATAGATCTATCTATCTTGTTTATGTAATCAATAGAAAAAAAACAACAACACAAAATGTAAAAAAGATTCAGTGTGCTTTTACAAGGTCTTGTCACCGTACAGTGACTCAGGGAGGTGATGCAACTTGTCAAGAAATTTTCAAGCACATAACCCCTTTTAAAAACATGGAATGTGATGTTTTTTGGTTTGTTTTTCCATGGATTAAACAAACAAAGTATATTAGATTAATAAGTGAGCTTTGACGGTGCTGGAAGGAGGATTTTGTCACTTTCAGACAGCTCTAGTCAAACTGTTTCTCTCAGTTCCCTGTCTATCAGCTAAGCTAAGCTAACTGGCTGCCAGCTGAAGTTTTATATCCTGTACAGATATGAGAGTGGTATGACTCCTCTTATTACTCCCTCTGAAAACTATTCCTTTAAGAGTCTTACGGCCACTACGACAGAATGTTCTTTAGCAAGGCACAGGGAAGCTGTGGTTTAGCTAGCAGTTACTGACACAACAGCCAGCTCCTAGAAACCCTGGTGTTACATATTAAGCTAGCATGATAACAGAGCAGCCACTTGTCATGCAGTATCTTTTACATACATACTGTGTGTGTGTGTGTGCGTGTGTGTGTGTGTTCACTGTCACGATCTTCCTGATACTCCACCACAAACATTCTCCATAGTTTGTTTTACCATATAAGGCGGCGTGCGTCCCTGGCAGACAAAGAATGCAAAGTGGGTGCTAAAGGAAGAGGCTTGGCCAGAGACAGAGAGAATACCAGCCCTGAGAGAGAGAGAGAACAATCAAAGGGAGGAAATGAAAGGATGTTGGGCAGCTGACTTCCTGTCACTTTTTCGAGATCCTCATTTGCAAAGTCACGTTAGAGTCTGTTCTAATCGCAAAGGCTGCACTTCAAGTTTTCAGCTCTTGTGGCCGTTACTTGAACACTGCAGTCACACTTGGGTTTTTTTGTCCAGAAGCTCTGAATACTTTTAAACATGTTTGCGTTGTTGACATTCGGCTGTTGGTTAAATGAGTTTCTTAAGCCACGCAAGTGAAAGTATCTTTACCAGTATCTTCATGATTTGCGGTGAAAGCCCCTCCCTGCTCCGGTCATGGCTGAGTGAATTAAAGGCATGAGAGTATGTGCTGTACACACGTAAGCTGTTTTACTTGACACAGAGCTCTCTCTGTTTCCCATGTTTGCAAAAAAACTGATGACAGATAAGACTCCGGCTTGCACACACTCAATTGTAAGCATAAATATACTACCGTCATAGTGGTGTTAGATTAGACATTGATTTTTTTTGTGTTTGTGTGTTGCTTAACAACAAGCATTTAACCAGGCAGGAAATACGCTGGTTGCTACCTGGTAATTATGTTTGTTTGAGAGGGCAGAGATTGACACAATGAGAGTGACTGCATGTTTGCCGAGTGTACATGTGTTTCAGTAAGTGCATTACAGCATCTGGTGTGCCAGTGTAGCTGACCTAAAGCCCATGAATAGCATGTTTGTTTGTGTGCAGCCCGTGTTCTTCACTGCGCATTGCCTCGCTCAGGACTGAGGAAGTAACTCTATCTGTTATTTCAGGCTCCGGTTTAATTCTGTTCAATGTTAGTCCAGGCATTGATAGTGTCGAGAGATGGAAACTTTATAAAGGACATTACTGATGAGATTTCAAGATGCTCCGACCGATTTATGACTTTTCATTCATTCCGCATCGGGTTAGGTTTCCCCCTATCAAGCTCTTTCTGTTTTAAGGCATGTCAACGCTCGTTCAGCAGACATTTCCTGTCTCATATCAGCAGCCTCCCCTGGCAGCTCTGAGTGCAGCAGGGCAGGACCTGGGAGAGGACCAGTATAAAGCAAGAGTGGGAGAGAGACAGAGAAGGGGAGGTGGAAAGATTGAGTGGCTAGTCAGCAGTCTAAGATGACATGAAGACGAGAGGGAGAAAATCTTAAAAATTAAAAAACGGGCCTGTGCCAGTTGCCAAAAAGCAGGAAACCACTGGATGGAGGTTTTTTCTCAGCACAAACCGACTCCACTGAGCTCTCTGAGCCGTCTCCTCTTCTCTTTGCAGAATTACCGTTTCTCATCATCACTAGTCATTTTCCTTTCGTCACCAGGAATGACTTTATCACAACTGAATGCCCAGCAGAATGACTCAACTACCTGTAAAACCAATTGCAGACACTTTGACTGTTGTTCTGACTGGCAGACTGACTTCTGGACTGAACAACTAGCTAATGAGTCACTGACCTACTAACTGCTGCCATGCGGCCGAGCACAGAGTAACGTCTGTTTGTCTAAGAAATCCCCAGCTGCTTCGTTTTAGCAACAGGGAGCAAACTTGTGTGCGCACTCTGTGTTTGAATGAATAGTTCAGCGTTGTAACGGCTCAAAATGTGCAGTTACGCGGTGCTGTTTGACCTGCCTGGTTGTAAACTTTGATTTGAACAGTGGACAGGACATTCTCTTTGTGGTGACTTGTGTATGAAAGTGGCTGGTTTCCAGTTTGAAAGCATCTCCCCAGGAGGTGGCGGTTGGATAAACTCTCTAGCCAACAGAGAGGAAATGCCTGTATAGTTGTCTGTTTGCTTTCTTCTCCTCTCTCAGCCTTTGTTTACCAAGGGCAGATGAGAAAAAAAGCCCATTTGTCCACCCTGCACGGCACAGTTCTGCATCCACAGTCACCGGAAATTGAGGTTTTGTAACAGATTCATTCAAAACTGAAGTCCTGCAATCTTTAGATATTAAAAAAAGATTACACCTTCCCACCAAGGTAAGCAGTTAGTAGTTGTGTTTGGCCAGAGAGTGTTTATTACAGGTAGGCCCCACTGCTATACAAGACCCTCCAAGGACCTCCAGCTGTCTCCATTACAAGTATCATTCATCAGCGAGAGACTCAACTATTGATTTGTGAAACACGAGCGGCCCCAGAGGGCATGAAGAAGAGATTACAGTATCTCATTCGCTCATATCGCAGAAGGAACTGGGCGTATTTTGGTTCACTAGCAGTCAGAATTCTCTATGTGGATTCAGGAGAATTTGCATGAGCTTAAAGAGTGTAGAGAACACAGACGCAGCCCAGTGTGATAAGGTCGAATATCACCCTATAGCCATGGTTGCATGGTTATATTCAGTTGATTGTATTTAAACTTATCTATCAGAGGTATTTTCAGAGTAAGAGTCCTTTAGAGGCTTTTAAAAGAAGATGCATGCATTTTATTTTTTGCATTGTTGGTCTTTATTTTAAAAAGAAAAAGCATGCAGAGCTGCTGTGGTGGCAGAGGCAACGCACATTTCTGTTTGACGAGGTGTAGATGTTATCACAGGTTAGTTGGCACGAGGAGGACATGCATGCAGCGCTTTAACACACAGACATGGAGGACTGAGTTTTAAAAAAGAAGGCCAGCTTGCCAACCTGGCAATAATTCGGGCTTAAAGCAAGAGAAAATGGAGAGCCCTCCCAGGACGATAATATAATCTTTCCTGATATTTGGGCGGGACATTACTGTGAAAATTTTGGATATCACCCAAGCCTAACAAACCCACAAATTGTCCCGCACTTATGGCACTGAAGAAAGGGCAGTCGAAGGGTTTTAACTTGATGGAAAAGTGATTATTCAGTCTTTCTAAAATATATAATCCCTTTACAAACGTATTAGACTTAAAAGTGGAAGATCAGCACCTCAATGTGGAGAAAAGTACTAAGAATAAGTGTTGAAAGATTCAGTTAATGCCATTTCGATGAGACAAAGAACTCGCTCTGCACTCCTCCCATGAGCACATGGATAATTGATTTCCAGAAACTTAACTTTGATCCCTGTCTTATTTTTGCCTTGTTCTATTTTCAAAATGGTCTTCTAGAGAGCTTTACAAGCCATAAAACAATAACAAATGAAATATGGAAAGCTGTTGAGCTGTGGACTTTCTTTCCGTTATTGCCCTCTTTATGCCTTTTTCTTCCCCTCATGTTTTTATGGTGGGGAAGGAATGACCAGCTTGGATGACGTAAAGTTAAATGAATGAATGACTGAATTTCTCTCTCCCCTCCTTTTTTTTTGCCTCTCAGGCGGAGGGTGATGTAGCAGGTCTGAACCGTAGGATCCAGCTGGTGGAGGAAGAGTTGGACCGAGCCCAGGAGAGGCTGGCCACCGCACTGCAGAAACTGGAGGAGGCTGAGAAGGCCGCAGATGAGAGCGAGAGGTCAGATTAAATCACATAAAGCTAGATTCAACTTTGAAATTCTGTAGATACAGTTGCCTGTGCGTGAGAGCACTCATTTCAACTGTTTCACTGCAACACCTGGCTTTCACAGTATAATTTAAAGGTTTATTTGTGTGCGTGTCTTTTAAATCTGATCTTTCTCCTCCTCACGCGCTGCGTCCCGTCCAATAAGAGGGATGAAGGTGATCGAGAACCGAGCAATGAAGGACGAGGAGAAGATGGAGATTCAGGAGATGCAGCTGAAGGAGGCTAAACACATCGCCGAGGAGGCCGACCGTAAATACGAGGAGGTGAGACTTTGACAGTGGGAGCTAGATTGGAGCAAGAATAACTGAAATTGGGATGCACTTCACTGTTGAGCAGTTTTGGGAATCACAGTTTAACTCACGAACAATATTATCACAATATGGTGCCAATGATATTGATGGTAACATTATGCAGCATTGTAAGATGACAGTCTACAATTTATCATGAATATGTGTAAATAACTACTCTTAAAGGGATAGTTCTCCTAAAAATGAAAATTCAGTCATTATCAACTCACCCTCATCCGGATGAAAGGACCGGTGAAGTTTTTGAAGTCCACAAAACACTGCTGGAGTTTTACTGGAAAAAGACGTTGCGGTAATCGACCAAACAATTGCAGCGAATGGTGACCATGTTTCAAACGTAAAAAAAACCCCAACAGCTACTAAACCATACCTAAAACGAATGTTTGAATGAGAAGCATGGAGGCATTTTATGGCTTTAATATGTTTGTTTTTTGTTTTTTTCATTTGAAACTCGGTCGCCATTGGCTTCAGTCGTTTGAGACATGACTGCAACACGCTTTTCTTTGTGAAACTCCAGCGGTGTTTTGACCGACAGAATGACAGAATTTTCATTTTTTTTGGTTGAACTGTCCCTTTTAAAAAGGAAAAAAGTATGAATTTTTACCTTTTTGTGGATTTTAGAGTTTCACTGAAAATTATAACTGAGATTAAATCATGCCCAAGTACAAAATGGTTCCACATAAATAGACGCTCACGCTGACTGCAGCTTTTCCATGTCGACATGTGTCATCAATCCAATGTAAAATGGCTATGAACTGGAAAAAGCAGAACTGCCCGAGAGCAGATGAATTCGGCTATTTGTCATGAGGTAGTGACTCCAGGAAGTCAAATTGGCAGGAGAATCCATTTTAAGTGCCTGCATATTTTCATAAGAATATTAATATTTGGCTCCAAAGTAACAAACATTTATTGCAAGAGAAGGTGAAAATATCCTGATATATCCTTTAATAGATATTTTGTCCTATCCCTGTTGTTCATGCACTTTATGTCCTTCATCTGACATAATTAAACAGCTACCAAACAACTTCATGTTTTCATGTCTTTCGTTCCCAGGTGGCCCGTAAGCTGGTGATCCTGGAGGGAGAGCTGGAGAGAGCTGAGGAGAGGGCCGAGCTCTCAGAATGGTAAAACTAATGAGCTCACAAATACACACACACGCCCCCGCCCCGCATTGTTTCGTTACACCAAGCATATGTCTCTGCCTCTCTTTGCAGCAAAGCCAGCGATTTGGAGGAGGAGCTGAAAAATGTGACCAACAACCTGAAGTCTTTAGAAGCCCAGTCTGAGAAGGTGAGAGAGTCATGTGACTTTGACTAATGTTTACAGTAATGAATGGACCCCGCAGATCAGAAACACGTGTACACGTTTATATGAGGAATGATACTTTTTGACTTCCTGAGGAGTGAGATTAGTGGTTAGTGGAACGCAGCAGAGTGTAGCAAGTCTTTTTTTATCCAGTGATGTTCAAAAAAAGCATTTTGTCAGCAGCATTATGGGTGAAAACCACTTTTTTTTTTTTTTTTTACCAAGTTAGGATGTGTTAACTGACTCTGGCTGAAGGCAAACAAATCCACATTAAATGCAGCTGAGTAAAACCTAATTTCCTAATCATATTGACAAATGCAGCAAAACTGACTGAAAGGATAACAAAGTTGCTTCTGTTCTCTGTCATAAAAGTACACTACCTAAATATACACAACTGTATATACTGAGCAGCATGTCTGGCACCCAGCACACACTCATTTCCACTTTCCTGTATCCCATAATTTGGGCTCTTATGGCTCAGTGGACAGTAATTTAAGTGAGTAGGGAGTGATACCACATCACCTAAGTACTGTTTCATATGACCTCCATTATAACTGTGCATCAGGCTCTACTTACAGCACAACCTTTTATTTCCCCTCAGGTTGTAAAGAGTGCGAGACCTGAACTCTTTGTTATGCGCCTGTTTAAATACATGTTTCCAAAATAACTTACCCACCACGTAAAAAATTAGCCCCTGAAGCTGCCTTTTTACATGGAGGTTAAATGGCGTCTGAGTGTATGTAAACCTGCAGCCAGCAGAGACCTGCAGTACATTTTCCATGTTTGCGACATTACACATTCCTCTGAGGGCGCAGACAAGGCGGTATGACGGCGTGCCAGGCGTACCACATGACCGTTCTCCTTCAGCAGCACATGCTTTTGCTTTGTTCAGTCAGGCCTGCTACGGTTGGCATCGCGAAACAACTCGTTTGCACGCCAGGTCAACGCCCCCTCTGTTAACATGTCACTCCTCTGAGGGAGTGGCGCAGTTTCACTTCCTGGATGATGAGTGTGTGTGTTTGTGTGTGTTCACGATGTGTTTCATCTGTAGGCTAAAGCATGTGTGACCATGTGTTTCTGCCACAGATTGGGTAATGTTGCTTCTCTGTTTGTCTGTCAACAGTACTCAGAAAAAGAAGACAAGTACGAGGAGGAGATCAAAGTTCTGACTGACAAACTGAAGGAGGTGAGACCGCACAACAAAAAAAATGCTCCCTCTAATGACTTCAGTCTAAACTATTTGAGCTCATGCTGTTTTTAAAGTGCGAAATACGAGCAATGTCACACAAGAGAGTGTCACAATTCATGATCTACAACACACACTATAACTGCTGCATCTCTGGGTCGAAGGGACCTTTGTTACATGTCCTCCCACAAACTCAAGTTTTTAACCAACATTTACAACTTATTATTTTTGCAATTTCATTTCTTTGGCTGGTTGTCAGCTTAATATGTGCATGCACTGTAAACCTAATGTAAAACGTGTCATTTTTTTTATCACAGCAAGGTGCAGAAAAGTTATTCAAATTTTTATTGTCAGTATTTTATCTTGCGTGTTGAATTCCCCGTGTCATAGCTTGTTTACTGCCTTGTAACTGACTGCCTCTGTGTTTCTGTCAGGCTGAAACCCGTGCAGAGTTTGCAGAGAGGACTGTGGCCAAACTGGAAAAGTCCATCGATGACCTGGAAGGTATGAGATCAGTACCACTCACATGTCATAATGTTGCACCGCCACGTTAGCACCAAAATGGAATGACATGTTTTTTTACAGACAGCAGGACTGACTAAACGAACAACCATTCGTCCAGACTTAAAGGACCATACCAGTGTTACTACATGTCATTGTCCTTTGTCAGCATCGGCCACATGGGTCACTGAAATCCTACGCCTTTTTTACAAAATAGTTTTATCGAAAAGATATCATGTTTGTTTACATTTTGTCCATATTCCATAAACGTGACAGAAAGTACCTGAAAATGTGTAACAACACTAGTTTAAAAGAACGTCTGTCAAATTCCTTCTTCGCGCTGTTCTTTGAGCGTGGAGGGCGGCACTTGTAAAGAACTATTTTATCAGGCGTTATAACTTTTGCCTCAACAGCTCCTGGCTCGCTTCTCTCTCTCTCTTGCTCGGTTATTTTTGGCCAAATAAATGTAGATGTTCTCTTTAAAAGGGTGAATTACCTATACCTGGCAACTTTCGCATGTCCCATAGTTACTGTACCCTGCTTCAGCATGAATGGCAGTTAATGGTGTTTAAAAATGCAGTCATTGTATCTACTAAAGCAGTGGTTCTTAGCCTTTTTTGGGTCCTGGACCCCCTGCATATTTTTTGAAGTCCTAAGGACCCCTGACCCCGACCCCCCCACCCCCCATCCTGGCCAAAAATATACTGTCTCTTTTTGCTCTCAATTTTTATTTCCTTCCGGTTTCTCCCTGTTCGACCAATGTCTGAAACAGACGGTCGTTTTAGCAATTTCTTCATGTTGCTAATGCCAAGTTGCAGAATAGTTCTTGTCCGTCGCCTTTTCTTCTTCATTTAATAATGGTAGTTGACATCGTCTTCTTAATGTTTGTTTGTAACTTAATTTCAAGGGCTGTACACTGAATTTTTGTCTTTTCAACAACACGTTTCTGCAAACTTCTGACAATAAGAGCCTCATAAGGATATAATGGTGTCTGTCCACTGAAACGCTTAATGGATCCTAATTAGAAAAGAATATAGGAAATGTTTAATTTGTATAATAAGGCCTTATGCTGTAACTTTAAAAGAAAGATGGGAGAGGGTCAAAATGAAGCGTCATACTAAATATGGCCAATATTACGCATATTAATTTGAGGGAATTGGAAGTAAAGGCCTGTTATCTTTTGCTGTTGAGGTACATAAAGTATTTGAGGAATAATGTATGTCTGTAAAGGTTATAGGGTCTTCTTAAAAATATATCTTTTATTATTTCACGGACCCCTTGCAATTGCACGATGGACCACTAGGGGTCCACAGACCCCTAGTTGAGAGCCACTGTACTGAAGTACACACATGGTCAAATTTAAACAACATTTGTAGAGGATCAGGGCGATCTCTGCTACTGGTAAAAAGTCAAAAACAGGCTGGTATGATCCTTTAAGGACGCAGGAAACATGTTTGTTGATGAATCCAGCAGATAATTCTGTGGAGTTTTCTGCAGGAGCCAAAATTACAACTACATTTAGTTTGACACCGACCCCCACTGAAAATATTTTTCTGTGAACAACAAAGAGTTCCCATGCCAAGTAAGCAAATAAAAGATTCCTGTTTTGAAAGGACAACTGCACAGTGCCATCCATGCTGCAAAGAGAACAGAATGTGCTCACATGTTTTTAGGTCAACATTATTTAGTATTTAGCTGTCAAACCACAGGCAGCTGTGTTTATAGAGTCATTGGTGCAGTTTTATGAGACATTCAGAAAAAGGCTGAAATGCTCAAAGCTCACCCTGCTGAAGAGTTGCGAGCATACTTAGACTGGCATCCATCATTCTCTCTTCCGAGCATCTCTGCATCTTTAAAAAGCCTGACCTATTTTTTGTCTTCTCCTTCCTCCCTCTGCTCTTTGCCTCCATCTGTCTCTCATTGTCATCCTGCTTTTGGCTTGTTTGTGTCGCCGCTGTCCTCGGCACCTGCCTGCGCTTCCTGTTGACCTCTGGCCTCCAGATGAATTGTATGCTCAGAAGCTGAAGTACAAAGCCATTAGCGAGGAGCTGGACCATGCCCTCAATGACATGACGTCTCTGTAGATGCTCTCTGTCTCTCTCTGCCTCTCGCTTCCCCTTTTCTGTCCTGTGTTTTGAATTTTTGGACTGTCCATGTTCTCTCTGTGGATCACATGTGCCTTCC
>JAPZDX010000020.1:17732332-17745067 GCA_029783625.1 Naso annulatus | reverse complement strand
GTCGTCCCCCCCCCCAAAATATATATATTTTTCTGAATATAAAGTTACCTGAATTAACCTGTAGCCTACTTCCTGTTTATACATAATTTATTGATATATGGTATGTTGTGTTGTGAATTTATGATTATTTTTTACAGAGTTTTACTTAAAGGTGCTGTAAGTAGTATTTAAATTTTTTCACAAGTGTTAAATAGCTCTATACTCAGACAGGCATCACTTTTATAGTGTGTTTTGACAGCAACACGGGTCCTCTGCTCTGCCGTACATAGAAAATACATTTTCCGTTATCCCGCTCCCACTCTCGTCCAATCAGGAGAGAAGATTCCAGAAACGTATTTTCGGTTATTCTGCAAAAGGAGAGACTTTGAGACCCACATAACTGACCAAACTCTATTACCAGTGTTGTTAACAAATTGTAAATCACTTACAGTTCCTTTAACAAGTGGCAACATTTTAGAAAGGTATCAAATAATAGAACCACTAATAAATTATAATAGACCTTTATATTAGCAAAGCTTGATGTAGCTGTCTGACAAAATTAACTTACAAGACAAATGTTACAGTTTCAAAAGCTTAATTTCCTCCAGTTATACGGCTAAATATGGGAAATCTTCAGACCTATGTTGGAGGAGTTGTGGCCACTAAGAGGACCTTTCACAAATACTATGGTCTTGTCCAAGTTTGCAGGGGTACTGAGAGGATGTAAGAAGACAATTAGAGGAAATTTTGATACTAAGCTAAAACATGACCCAAAGTTATTCATTCTGGGCATCCCCTCAGGAAACCAAATGGGGAAAAAGAAATTGCATTGAGGATCCTACATAAATCTGTAGCAAGAAAAAAGGTAAATGAGGTGTTCATAATGGAAAAGATCACAGCTTAAATACAGCTGAAAATGGATGTTTTTATGGATATATATGGTCACTATGGGTATTAACTGTGTCAAAAAAAGAACCAAAAACATAGAAAACTGTTCTGTCTTTATTATTTGTATGTTGTGGAGGGTTTTTTGTTTGTTTGTTTTTTGCTTTTGTTTTAATATAGTTGGATACTTGGTTTATTGTCAAATTTTGCTTTCCTTTTATTGTATGGCATAAATAAAAAGTTTTTAAAAAGTTTAATTTACAATTCTGCTGTAATTTACTGTAATCAATATAAAGAGATCTGTTGTTTTAGTTGATGTCAGATAACACAACGAAGAGTCCACTAATACATTGTGTTAATAGGATTGTGAGGAGTGATTTAGTCCTCTGAGGCTCCATTCAGTTCAGCAACAGTGAGGTGTTACAACATGAAGGACAGACATGAAGGATCCACAGCTCCCAGGTAAATTATCTTCTTTCATCTAATATTTCTGACTTTCCAAATTTGTTTAAAGAATTTGTCTGAAAAATTTGATCACACTGTCTACCCTTGGAGTTTTTAAGCTATCATCAATCTCGTCAGGTGATAAACAACTTAGTTTACTTTTGTTTGTCATCCGTACTTGTTTTGTCTCTTCAGCTCTTTAATTCACCTGTAAAAATTATTATTTTAAACCCTTGTTAATGGCTTTTTTTTTTTTTTTTTTAAAGATGCAGTTGCAGGCTTTGTAGCTGATTCTAAATAGAAAATTTAAATTTATTTATGGTTTACCAGTATTTATTGCTGCCAAATAAAAAGACTGAAATAAACAGCCAAAAGTTTTTCTTAAACCTGGCAACCCCAAACTTCCTGGTAATGGCTTGTAACCAATCTGTAAACCAAAGGTAATAGAACAATCAGTACAGCCAATACATACTCACTGCTTAAAAAACCTTTAAAAAAGGTGCTTTATTAGCATTATGAAATTAGCCTAATTAATCTACAAAATGGTTGCATATCTGTGTCAAATTCTTATGAACATGTAAAGGCAGCAACATATTTCATTTTTTTAAAAAATAGTCGAAAAATTTATGGCAGTTGCACTTCTAATTTAAGATATTTTTGTAGGTAATCAAATTTTGCATGTGAATTCAAAACAGTGTACATGTGCAAAGCAAAATACACTAAACACAAAGAAAGCACAAGAATATGTCGCAGTAACAGAAGAAAAAAGTCTCATTTTATCCATTTCAAACTGACTAGACCCACTAATACTGTCTAAAATAAGCGAGTGATCCTGACTACTTTCAAATTGGCTCGACCCACTAATGCTGTAACTAAAAGCAGCCAGTAATCCAGAGCTGAGCCGCCACGGGCTAAATATAACCCACAATGACCAGGAGGAGGTGCATCATTGTGGTACTTTAAATTAACAAAAGTTTGGTGTCAGTTATCAGTGTTTTTGACCGTGGGCTGCTTCATATAACTCAGTTAGACATTTTCTTTCGTTCTTTTTTTTAACATCCGCTGTCATTTGTGGATTTTGTATGTACTTCAAAAGATGCTCACACAGAGCTCAAGCCATGACGAACAAAAGATCTGACATCTGACCTGAATGCTCAGAGCTCCTGGTGTAATAGTGAAACCTGAATGGCAGTTTCTTGCGAAAAGCAAAAGAAACAGGATCTAAGCTTTATATAAAAGGAAGAAAAACTACTGTCCTGTTTGGCAAAAAAATGAATGATTTGGCTCATTCTTAAAAAGGATGTGCTGAGAACTGCATGTACTGTGAATATGACTTATGCCCTGAGAGGAGAGAAAACAGGAAAGGTCCATACATCCTGCTTTTGTCCATCATTAAAAATGAAAACAAGCTCACTGGAAATGATTTAACACTTTCCAAAAGTATATCAGCATCTGTCTACATCTATAAAATGATAAGATACTAATTACATAAGGCTCCTCTTGCATCCTGAGACCAGAAACAATGTCAGTTCATTCAACATTGGCTGTGTGTCTGAAACTAAAGGATGTAACATTTGTGAATATTTATATTTGCCAGTTAAGCTAAAATCTACATAATTAGTCATTAGTGGCCTCCATCTCATAACAGACTTATAAACTAAATACAAACTAAGCTGCAGGATGTAAAAGAGGCCAAACGTTCTACCACAAACAGAACAAAGTAAGTTAACGTAAGGTCAATCTCATTAAAGTGTACACATAGAGCAGTCACACTACTGTAAGACTCCGGTAATCCAGTCCAAAAATAACCTCAGAGGGTTTCCTATCCAGCTACCATTTCCTCCAACAAAGCTAATGTTAGTGGAGCCTGTTACCGAATTACAAGTACATTTAAAAATGTCTTAAATTTCCTTTCAAGTCATCAAATCGCGTCTATGGCCGAAGTCCAAAGGGAGCAAAAAATCCAAAGACGAGCTTCCGAAGGTGGAGAAGACAGCCAAGCCTGAGACCTCTGCTGCCGTTTGTGCCATCCCACAGCTGACCGAAGCAGAGAGAATGAGTCAGTCACCGTTTGAGAGGCTCATCTATGACATGGCCCACAACGAGAAGGTCGTCAACGACCTGATGCTCGGTCGGAGAGTAGGCTTCTACGAGCTGCGCGGAGAGCTCGGGCAGGGAAATTTCTCCACAGTCAGGCTGGGCATCCACGCCTTGACGAAAGGTCAGGAATCCTGAGCTGCTCATGTGGTTCTGTCGCATTCATTTATTATTTTTTTCTCATTTTTCTTTGGTTTCTAGTTGAATATTACTCAAACAACAAATAATGCATGTGTGAAAACACAAAGCTACAGAGTCCTCTTGTAGCTTAGAAAGAAGAGCGGCTTGTCCAGCTCTTTCAAAGGTGATTGTTCGATCCTCGACTCCTCCAGTCTGCATGTGGAAGTGTATTTGGGCAAAATATGTGCGTATGTTTTTAATGAGCAGATTGACACTTTGCACAGAAGTCCTGCCTTCAGTGTATGAGTGTATGTGTTCATGATGTTCAGGCGAAACATCTCTAAATATGGGTCAATATTACAGGAACTGTGATTCTCAAAATGGGAAGGACTTTGTAATTCTTGTTTGATATGCTTTCCTTTTAAAAAAAATCTAAAATTCTTAAGAGACAAGGACAAAATCTTAATAAATGTTGATCTGTGGTTTTATTCCTTGACATAGAAATGTTTGGGAGCCTCAGGCTTAGTTAAATGTGGTCTTTCTAAAAGAAAATTCCAGAGTGTAAACTTTTGGAAGAGACCAGGATGCGGACTGTAGTTCGTGACAGTAACCATTTGAGTTTGTCTTTTGGACTTTCACACAGAAACAGGGGATGTTTGTTAATGAACGCTTTGGACTTTTAGAAAAAAACTTCTCCGTTCTGTGAGAAATTGTTGTCATGCAAATGGGGCCTTTTTCACCATAAAGCTCGTCCCTTCCTGTTCAGTACAGTTTAGCCGTTTCTGTTATGTACAAAAATTTGTGAATAATGTAGACTGATTATCTGAATTTATCTTTCTGATCACCACAGATTTTGCTGACCACTGCAGTGCATTCATTTCCTGTTGAAAATAACTTGTATATGCATGTGCAGGTTGAACTGTTGGGAGTTTGTGGTTCTCAGCCAGAGTTTTGTCAAACCTTAAAATAATGCTGCATCATGAAGTATATGCCAGAAATAGATTCCTTCAGCCATGGCATCTTCCTGTTCTCTGGTGTTTAATTCTCTTAACTTTGTCTCTGTCCTCATTCTAACCTCTCACCTTGTTAGATCGCCTCTCTAAATCCATCACTGACATCTTATCCTCCCCTCATCTTCTGTCTCAGAGAGAGTCGCGGTCAAAATCATGGACAAGCTGCGCCTGGATAAGAAGAGTCAGCCGTTCATGTCCTCTGAGATAAGCTGCATGGAGAAGCTGTGTCACCCCAACATAGTGCGACTGTACGAGGTGTTAGAGACCAGCAGGAAGCTGTATCTGGTGATGGAGTATGGCAGCGGTGGAGACCTGTTCTCCCGAATCACCACCAGGGGGAAGCTGAATGACCTGGAAACGAAGCTGGTCTTTGCACAAGTCATCTCTGCTGTTCAACACATGGTGAGCTTCAGCATCCATCTCAATCATCATCATCATCATCATCTGTCTGTGCCTCATACCCAAGGCTGTTTGAGGTGTTCGCAAGTCATGTTTTTCAGTTAAACACAGTAAATAAGAGCTGAATTGGAGATAAAGTTTAAATGATTACAGGCTCCAACTTTTAAATGTTTAAATAATATCAATTTAAAATGTATACATGCATATATTTTAAGGTATTTTTAGGTCTAATATTTGCTAGTAGGAGGGTGACAGGAAATAAAGGGAGACAACATGCCACAACAGTTTCTCAGTCAGTATTAACTGGGGATTTTGTGATTATACAGTCAGTGTCCTGAGTCCCCAGGTCACTAGAATGCCCCAAAAATTTTAATCTTGCCTCTTTTCAAGCTGATTATAAGCTTACCACAGCAAACAAACATTTTACATCAGTGGAATAGAAAACCCACTAAGTTCAGTCAGTTTGAGTTTTTCTTACAAAGACACAGTATGTAATTTGAGCTGCAAAGAGTTACTCAGTCAAAACAATGAAAACAAAACATGCAATAGAAGTATAAAGTTGCAGAATGGGAAATATAAGTACCTCAAATTTGTACTTAAGCACATAAAATACTATAGACGCACTTAGCTCCTTTCCACCAATGATGATAATAATAATACCAAGTGTTTTTTAAGTGCAAGTGTTCTTCTGAAGTGGTTTTTGCTTCTATCTATCTATCTATCTATCTATCTATCTATCTATCTAAAAATATTTGATAGGATAATCTTTGTGTAGAGAAAGCATAACAGTCATTTGATATTAATTTTTCTCTCCGTAAAGGTAAATATAAAATGTCAAAACAAAACCTCTTCTGAGATTTTCCTCATTTTTGTGATATTTCAGCACAACAACAACATCATCCACAGAGACCTCAAGGCTGAGAACATCTTCTACACCACCTGCTACTGCATCAAGGTTGGAGATTTCGGCTTCAGCACCGAGAGCGGCCCTAATGAGCTCCTCACCAACTTCTGTGGCTCGCCGCCGTACGCCGCTCCTGAACTGTTTAAGGACAAAGGTTACGTCGGGCGCTATTCAGACACCTGGGCTTTAGGCATTCTTTTGTACTTCATGGTGACGGCCACTATGCCATTTTATGGGGACAATCTGAGTAGGCTGAAGCGCTGCATCCTTCAGGGGGCCTACAGCATCCCTGCTTACGTGCCCGATCCATGCCAGCTGGTCATTAAGGGCATGCTGCGGCCGGTGCCTGCTGACCGCTCCTCTCTCGCTCAAATTACAAACTGTGCTTGGCTGAGGGGGATTGAGTACACTCGTCCATATGTCCTGTTGCCCCTGTCGCCGGCCCACTTTGCCCGGGATGACCAGCCTCTGTGTGTGGAGGAAGAGGAGGTGAAGGATTTGCTCACAGATCTAGGGATCGTGAGAGTTCACTTCCAGAACAATCCCTGCTTGGACAGTAGGAGCCCGCTGACGGGGACCTACCGGATCCTCCTCCATCGGGTCCAGAAGAGGAGGTCAGTGGAGGCTGTGGGTTATTCATCGCTTAGCCCTGAAGAGTATGGGCATGCAAAGAAGTGGTCCGTAGCATCTGTGGGCAAACACAACCCCTCTGCTGTTTGCGTTGTGCTATAATGAGAGAGAATTGGACTGAATTTAGTTGCAGCTGCACCTCATTATGGACACATGTTCCCCTTTGCTTGCTGTGACTTGTTCAATCACTTCACGCTCCTTTAAACTGTGAGCTGACATGTTATATGTTGAGAAGTTCTTTTTTTTTTTTCAAGGAATGTTGTGCAATGCTGCTCTGAAATGCAAGCAGACACATGGAGGTCGGAGTCGGAGGGTTCTTCTGTTCCACTTGTTAGCGTAGCTTACAGACGAGGGCACCTGTCTTAAGTAATTAGCTGTAGCTTTCTGTTCTGATTAGAGGACGTCACATGAGCTTACTGACACATAGCATTCATCAATCACTGTACAGCTATCAGCATCTTCCAATCCGTCTTAGTCACTGCATAAATCTATCGTACTAATCCCAGGTCACATGTATTCCTTACAAGGCAGACACTGAGGACATGTTCGTGTCCAACAGAAGTTAAACCTGAGACCACTGAAGAAGAAAAAACATTTGACCACACGAGGTAAAAACAAAAGACAAAATTTGAAAACAGTCTGCAGCCATTTCAAACATTTTTGTTTGTGCATTTCAAACGTAAAAACTGATGCCTTGGTTTTACATAGACATTTCTTAAAAATGTTCGTAATTATTATGCACATTTCATAATTGCCGCAGAAAGTCATGCGGCACACAGATTGTTTTAAGTTTTGCACAATTTTAATCTCATTTTGTTGATGTTTTAAGGCAGCACTCATATAGCCTGATCTTTATGCAACTCTGTATTTGTAATGATATTGTGAGTAAGGCCAAAAATGATTTATCAAAATAAAAGCATTTCCAAACTGTGTTTTCAAAATGTTTTCCTCTCAAATCCTCTTATTTTTCCCTCAAGCAGGAGGCATGTTATCACAGGATCCAGCCAAGATTTTAAGCGTTTACAAAGAGATTTCACGAGGGATATGAAATGTTTCCTTGCTTCCCTATAAGCCCTGAAGTTTAAAAAACCTTAGCCTCTTGAGACAGTTTACAGGAAATCATTCTGGAAGCATCTCAAGTGCTTTCGGTAAAGAAGCCGGCAATGAAATTTGATGCATTTAGAACTGGGTTGTGCAATTTTAAACTATGACTTGCTCTGAGTCTGTGAAACTGTATTTCATTCCAAACTGTGACATCAAACTTATCAGTGTTCCCTCAGTGCACTTTTCCTCTCATGTGTGAATACCCCTCCAGGGCACGACAGTCTCTGGGAGCCAGGCTTCACTCTTTGCATTTTACCGTCACCTCACAGTTTTACGCACATTCTGCCAGTGTCTGCATGCACCTGCTGTGCTTCCAACCATTGATTTGTCCTGTGATAAGCATTAGATTTTGCAATGCAGTGTTAAACACCTAGCCCACAGCCTTTTCACACAGAACTGTGTGTACACAATGCGTGGGCAGGATCAGACAAAGAGAGACAATCAACATCCCCACAGGTGCCAATGAGGCGTTTCAACTCGCCTCTTGCTCAATATCTCCGATTGAAAAAAACTTGTCATTTCCACGAGAGGAGTATTTCAACCACAGGATCATCTTTTTGACTGTTTTAGGATGCAGTAAATAATGTTCATTGTGACAGTGAAAATTTATCAACCACCAGCATCTGTGTGCAGCTCCTGTTTCAAAGGGAGCTTATGCACGTGCTAAACTGATGCACTGAGGGAAAATAAGTTGTCTTAAATCAAATAAATCACTTATTTTGTGGTGTGAAAGGTGGGTTAACATCTCATGTTAACCCTCACCCTAACAACTTAAAGCCTGAAACCAAAAAAAAGCAAAACTTATTTCAATACAGAAATACCAGCACACTCTAGAACATGCAGTTTATTTAGGATTCCATAAGGCTGAAAACAGAAGTAGCGAACTTCATGTTTCGCATGTTTCTTTATCAGATTTGCTTTTTGGGTATAAAAGGTGTTTCTGTGTTTCTGTCTTTTTAAATCACTGCTTGTTGTATGTGATTTATCCTGCACCAGCACCCAGACAAAGCACTGCTGTGCACAGGGATCTTCAAGTTTTGTTTCTGTTTCAAAACATAACGAAATCAATGCTCACTTAAAGCCCTCAAAAGTTTATTTGGGAAAAATCATTTTTTGTGTTTAATCCGATAAATCTGTTTTATTATATGTTTACTGTCTCTTGAAAACTTTTTAAAAATGCCACAAAAATTGTTTAAACCAATAGTTAATGTATTTTTATACCACTTTTCTAGTCTTTTAACTAACCAAAGCATTTTACAGCAAAAGTCAGCAGTCACCCATTCACACACACACATTTACACACTAATGGCAGTTGGCTTCTCTGCACAGTGCTAACCACACGGATCTCATACAGAAACATTCACACACCAATAAAACAGTCATCGAGAGCAGTTTGGGGTTCAGTATCTTGCACAATCACGCTCTGACCGTTGTGAACCGACGCTCTTCTGATAAGCAGACGACTTGCTCGTTGCCTGAGCTGCAGTTGCCCCCTCATTACCAGTCTCTAATTATTTTATCACTTTTATCACATTACTGTCCCATTTTCAGTTTTCTCCTTGTCTTTCCCCTTACTTACACTCAGGGACTTTAAAGAGCCGATATCTCAACCTCAAAATCAAGTCAGCATTTGTTTGTAACTGTATTTGGCAGTGAAAGCACGGGCTTGAGCTCCAGATGTTGAATCATTTCAGCTCTCAAAAACTAAAGAAAGTTGCGAAAGAGCTGCTTCTACCTTATATAGACAGTTTCCTTTTTAACTAAATGAAAGTATCTAACTAAGTAAGGCTGACAGAGAGGCTAATTTCAAAGAAACTGCAGATAGAAAAAGGGATTACGAATTTTTATTTTATCGTATTATTTTGTGTATTTTTATCGTGTATTTTTGTGCAATTTCAAACAATACGGAAAATTCTGCAGCTTTTCAGTGAACCTGCTGATACCACTGCAAGCATGAATAAATAAATCAAATCAAAACTTAAATCTTATCTGCGCCTGACCATCAGTGTGGGGAAAGAAAGGCGGCTCATTTTTAATTCAAGTCGTTTTGTAGTTTGTTACCGGCAAAAAAAGAACCTCCAACCCTGAAACATTAGTCATAATCATCGGTGCTTGACAAGCCTTTTATTCTATATTGATTTACAATCAGTTACTGGTACTGATAAAGCTGTGCGATGTTCCAGAGACAGGCATGACACGAGGCATAAATATACTCAAATGCAGCATATTTGCAGCAAGATGTAACAGGTCTGAGTGATTAACTCTTTCATGGCAGGAGGTAAATTTACATCTGTTTCTAGACATGCAGCACAACAACTGCAGGTGAGGTCCTTCTGTGAAGAAGTCTCATAAAACACTTTTACTTACTGAGTCAGAGGTACGAAGAAGAGAAAGTGCTTCAGGGCTTCATTCAGCAGGTGCAGTTGATTATCTTTTCCACATAAACTGGGTCATTACTCGCACACCGATGATCTAAATCCAAAAGAGGGTCAACTGTGAGACTCTGAGAACTGATTAATGCTTTGTTAATGCTTCATGGTGTGAAAAATGAGGGCAACTGTAGCTCTGCTCTGTCAACACCCACATTCAATGTTTTCCTTTATGGCATGTTTACTTCTGTATGTCCGTTATGAGAAATAATAACGTGCTCCAATTTTGATATTTATTGCTCTAATCCCCAAAAATGTGCAACAGTATCTAAACCTCATGATTCATCTGGAGGACTGTAGCTGAACTGTGACTTACTTCAGCCTGCTAGACAAAACAACTTTTACAGCCATCTCATGAACTGTGGAGTTGATGTCAAAGAGCGAGAAATCGGAAGGAAATGAGTCACACCAGCTTTGAATATTCAAACAAAAGGAACTCACAGGTCAATTTTAAGATGATTGAGCTTCTAAACGATCTGATAAACAAACACACGATGCTTTTCTCTTGTTTTTGCTATTGAAGAAATCCTATGAAATTAAACCAAATAAGTTCTGAGGTCAACATTTCAGACCTTAAATTCACACTGAGATGGAGTGCAGATGTTCGACGATACACATACATGGCTGTCAGACGGTCTTGTTGAATCCTACATCCATCCCACGCACTCATTCTAAGCAGTTTTGAGTGAGTTCACTGGACTCGGGATGTCTGAGGGGCAGAGGCGAAAACAGTAAAAAGGGCACCTGGTGTATGCATTGGGGTAGCAGCTTACAAAAATTTGTCATGCATTACCATGTTTTGTCCACTGAAAGGGCACCCTTGAGGGTACTTCATCATGTTTTATCTACCACTTTTGCTGCACTTTTTTTTTCTGAGCATTAGGGCACCGGGGGCACCACTCCATTCCCACCCTGTGTACTGCGGCTGCATCTACATTACTGACAGAGTCTTAAAACACAAATAATAGCCATCCATATGTGTGTTTTAAGCACCGTTTCAGCTCTAATCAGGGCATATTACATGACCATTCAATGTCCACGAGACTGTACTTGTAGTCACACAACAACTGTATATTCAAAGTGTTTCCTCTTTCTGTTTTCTGGTCTGTGGAATCACCAAGGGGTTGTTTTACTCTCGATGTGTGTGTGTGCAATCAGTAACTCCCAGACATTGTGGCATATTGTGTGTTTGGTAGAAGTTGATGACAAGCTTGATCTCTTCAGGCTCTGTCTGCGGTGTTTTGATGTAATCTGGGCCCGGGAAGATGGTGACAGCCTTGCAAACTTGTTAGGTGATGACAGAAACAACTTGAGATAGTGAGATAAAATAGTTGAGATAGTCCAAACACATTGGCGGTTTTCCGGAGTCTTTCCGTGTCACTTTAGTAACGTTAATACAATGTGCAGGTCACCTTTGTGAAAACATTTGTGGACGCCCACATTCTCGTTGTCGTTCCCTCCACATGCAGATGCACTTTTTCAATAAGGTCAATCAGAGCCAATCTGAACATGTGGGAGTTGTCTTGCCGCTCCTCTGGAACCGCAACTCTGCTGATAAAGTGGTTTCACCAGGTGCTTGTTCTTCCTAGTCTCACCCAAAACTGGCAATCAGTGTAAGGCTGATGGCACCACTGAACACATGAACTGTCACAGTTTGTTTGCTGCTTGCCTCCTGCGCATGTAAGCAGTAGTATCATGAAAAAATGCAGAATTTAACAGTTACAAGCAGAGACAAGGTCGGTAACGCCTTTAATTTGTTATCCATCTCGAAATAAGGCCAGGTAGTTGAGGCTCATAGATATATACAGGCTAATGTAGCGCGTTTTCTTCCAGAAAATGGTCACATGACTTGGGCTTGACCAATCAGAGAAGCTGCCCATCTACAGTAAGAAGCAGTGCTGGAGTCTACAGGGACAAAACTCCAAACTAAGATGCCAGATTTGTGAGGATGCCAGGCTGGAATGTAGCAATACTGATGTGTCTTTAATTAAAAACAGAGTAGTGTGGGTGTAGCCTGAGACATTTCCCCTGTGTCCCCTCCTGGTATTTAAGTCCCTTGTGTTAGTGAAGTTCGAAGATATTTCACAATGCACCCATCCAGTTCAAGTAAATGAGACACATTTCGTGCTAAAATACTTTTTAAGATTTGACCATAATCCCAATTTCCTTTAAAGCTCACAAAGCTGGAATACCAACTGAAAAATACTGGCAAGTCCACAAAGAGCTCTTTCTTGTCAAGGACATTCTAACACCGTTTTTTTAGATTTTATTGTGTTCACACGCCCAACCAAGCTGTCTTATTGAATCATTACAAACGATCACATACACAGAAGGCGTAGGGACTGGTGCAACCATAGGAACATCTCAAACCTGTTTCAAACTAAATTCAGTCAAATTTTTAATGTATTTTTGCTTAAAAAGGGAACTGCGTTTTTTTTTCCCCGCACCACTTACAACACATAAGAAAAGAGGAATCCAATGAAAAGGATCACTTTACAACCAGTATGAACAAGCACAATGTTCACAGGAAGCAAAACCTGTTTGCTGTGTACATGTGACGAACCTGACAGGTGTCACGGAATTAAAAACCGTGAACTCCTCCTTTACTCCGACTTCATTGGATACAATGTCTGAAAACCTTAACACACATGCCGCCGAGCCAACAAAAAAGCAGCTCTGCAGACTAACTGATGAAGTGTTGACGTGTTGACGTGTTGACGTGTTGACGTGT
>JAPZDX010000020.1:17540942-17555265 GCA_029783625.1 Naso annulatus | reverse complement strand
CTCTCTCTCTCTCTCTCTCTCTCTCTCTCTCTCTCTCTCTGCATTTTTCTTCCCCAGTCTTGATCAAAATCAATGTTATCTGCCCAACCTGGTAACTCTTCCTTGCCCTTGCTCACCCTCAAAGTCATATTGGAGCCATCTAATTTACAAACCTGCCCCCTTCGTCTGATACAGACTTCTATAGATTAAAAAACATGCGAAATGTGAAAGCAAACTGTCTGTTCACACACACACACGCACACACACACGCAGGTTTGCACAGATATTCTAACCTAACCTTAACCAGTTTATGCCTTAGCCTAACCTTAACCTAACCTCAAATCATACTTTACCCCAAAACTTAACCAGGACCTCGGAATTCTATTCTTATATATCTTCATAATATCCTGTGCCTTCCCAGTCAGACGAGGAATTTTCCTCCAAGCTTACTTGTCCTTTTCTCCTTTGGGTATTGAAGGAAAATCTGGACCGCAGATTTACTGTTGGTCAGAAAAGAGTGCCGTAAATCAACCCTAACCTGAGAGACAGAGAACTAAGGCAGGTTACTTAAGAAATCCTGTGGTGATGCACATGCATTATGCTTACAGCAATGGACTTTTTTTTTTTTTACTTTTTTCCAGTATTTCCAGTGTTTAATCAACTAGGACTATTCAAAAAAATGGTACCTGTATTGGCAATGCCACCAATACTGCTTAAATTGGATATCAATAATAACATGGGTTTTTGCACCAAGGTGATACTACGGAGCTTCGGTCAAAAGTTAAACTGACTGCTACCTTCTGCCCACAAAGACCAGGGCGGCAATGATTTTTTTGTCCATCCAGATGTAGTGTAAAATTAATCTTTCATTTTCTTTTTTCAGAACATACAGCACATAAATTGCAAAAGGAAGGGAATAAACTGTTGTGGGTCATTGAGGATGTAGTGTAATACGATGTGTAAGTCAGTGACATTACATATTTACATGATACTGATATGAGAAGTGTGTTAATTTAAGGGGGGGCGCACAAACAGCCTGAGGTGCCCGAAGAGGGGAGGCCATAATTAAATGCAGGGTTCCGAATTGCAGCTTGTTTTGTCAGTCATGTTTACTGTAGTGCGTTCAATTTCGTTTCCGTCCAACTAATAGTCACTCTCCAAGCTCTCTCTCTCTATTGCTTTTCGCCTTTTCTCTGTCCTTTTTTCCAGCTCATTACTTCGAAACAATTATATTTTGGTAGAAAGCCTCTTAGTCGCAGCCTGCTGCTGGCTAAAATGAAAACAGTCAGTGCGGAGGCAAGACGATGGATCACAGTGTCAACGCCAAAGTTATCATCACCTTGCTTGCTTGATTTATATTTCTTTGGTGCTTTTTGCAGTGCACTTTGCAAACACACAGCTACACAGACTGATGCATACACACACACACACACACACACACACACACACACACACACACACACACAAGAAAAGTTTTAGATGAGCAGCCTGCCCAGGGTGGTGTAAGGGGGCTAACTGAATGGCCATCACTCTGATAGAGCGCATTCATTGAGGCTGTAAAATTAAACAGCCAATTTCACCTGGTAATTGGATAGTGAAATATTCGTGGTTAGACTCCCTGCCGTGAGACAGTAGCCTAACGCAGGAAACAGACTAAAAACATAGGTCAGATCATCACATTTAACCGTCAAAATGGTGTAAAACCGCCAACTTTCTCTAATGCTGCATTAAGTCTATATCCACTTGTTGAGGGACTTTCAAACTACACTCCCTCTTAGCTGTTAAGAGCGAAAACAGCAGAGCCGTGGGCCACCAGATACCAACTACAGTTGTTAAAAATATAATTTGAACTGAGGATGGTGTTGGTATTCTCAGTACCAACCGTTAAATGATACATATCTCAGGGTCAAACATTAAGAATTCCTTCAGTTAGTCTCTCCCAGGCTGCATTAATTGCCATAAATACACTCTAATTAACAAGCTTGAGTTTCTGTGATGTTTTTTTAATCTAGTCCAAAAATAGCATTTACAGTATGGTATAGTATTTGTTAATTACCAACATTTCAGAGGGGTAATAAGGGGACTTCACACCAGCAGATGGAAATACCTCAGGGGTTAGGCTCCCTCTTTTTCAACATACTGTGTTTGCCAATAGATGCTACGGAGATGCCACCCTTTGGTGGTATGAACTCTGCCTCGAGCAGTAAGCGCCTTTGCGAGGATCAAACGCTCAAATGAGCCATGATGATGGGCCTGGTGATACACGCTGCTGTCTCCAAGGCCCGGCCACAGAGGGTTTTTCCTGCATCAACCCGTTCCTCCCTCTCCGTATTTTCCTCACCCTCAACCTCAGGCTCTACCGTTTGAACTTAACTTCAGAGGGCCTTTATATGTTTTAATGAAAATTTTCAGTGGGCCACATGCTGGTGAATTTATCCCTTCTATCATTAAGCAATATGGAAGAGTGTTTTGTAATAACTGGTGGGTTTAATCGAGACCTCACAAGAACCACAACAGCACTATTCGTATGCTTAAATTTTTAAAACGATCAACATTTACCCCAAAACAAGCTACTCCCTCTTGCGACTGTGTGAAATATGACTGTTGTCTCCAAACAGCAAAGTTGGAACTAGTGTTATTAATGCTGCAAAACATAATTAATAATAATTAGATTAACAAGTGTATGACCTTGAAATGTAAGACCACGGTTCATAGGACAACAAATGTTTCTTTCTACCAGTAGCATTGTTTTTTAACCAAGACGTTATTTTAATCCAAACCACAATGTTTTGCTGACCTTAAATTAATATTTTTCCTGTCAAAGCCAAACAATCCTCAAGCAAAGCAGTGGCAGATGAGAAAACACAATAATCATATCAATCATCTTCGTAACCAGGTTACAGTGGTGTGGTTCATGTTGCTACAGTCACCACAGCTGGCAATGGAGCGTAGCTTTAGTCAAGGCAACGCACTGATGCCCTGCATTAAACCAAGTGCTTTAATTGACTCTTCGCTAAGCCACACCCCCCTCAGTTACTGTTGCTATATCCGACAAGCTTTCGGAGCTCATGTGGAGCTCAAAATGTCACTAACCAAACTTCTTGGAGAAATATTGTCTAATTTTGGAAAAACCAAAAATCGATTCAGACAAAAGCAGACAGAAGGGTCGGCGATATGAATTTGACTGATATGCACAGGACGCCAAACTAACTCAGCAGCGAACACAGGTTAGATTAATGAATGGAAAGATACTTGCTAAAGCTTACAAATCACAGTGCAGCAGCTTCAACTCCTGTTTCACCTTGTTTGTAAAAACTGCAAGGACTCTCGTAATGATTTACATCTCATTTAGGACAAGAGGAGGATATGTTTCCTCGCATATTAACGTTAAAAAGTAAAGCTGGGCTTTTTGGTTGTGTTCGAGTTCTGGTTATCAAGGTTGCAAAGTTGAGAGTTTCTGTTTCCAGACTTTAGCCATAGACATTAGCTTAGCTGTCTAGGCTTGCTAACACTCTGAATAGCAACGAGTAACTCAAATTAATCAGCTAATATCAACTGATACAAACGTTACATGGCCTAAATGATTATTCATGGTTACCAAAGCAGAACGTTATGTAATGTTAGATGTGCTTGTTAAACTGCAAGCGGTTCAACGGGAGATGAGGACACCCAGACAGTTTTGCCCACAGCATAATGTTACACATTTCTGCATTTGATTTTGTAAAATTAAAGAACGTATCTCCTTTGAACTTCCCCGAAAAATGAGCATCACTTTTTAAAGTGACCCAAACTGAACCACGACAAGCTTGAAATCCACAGAACCAGCCTGAAAATGAAGAAGATCGAAAAAGATTGCATGAGTTTCAGTGGAGCGCAGCTGTGTAGTTGTCGGACCCAAGTCAGAGCTCCAGATGCTTCACTCTTATTAGCCTGTTTGCGTCAGAGGGCGAAGCTTAGCGAAGGGTGAATTGCAATTCATCTACTGCTACTGGCTGACTAGTAATGTCCATTCATGTTTATGCGGGTTGCCACTTTAATCTTGCACTTGTATTATTTTGCTGCTATCACCGTTCATTTCACCATCCTAACCACAACCTTTTTAGTGCTGTTAGAACCGACATAGCAAGCAAAAACATTGTTTTTTCATGCATCGGTCAGTTTTTGAGATTTTGAGGTATTTTGCTTTCATAATTTGTCTTCTCTCAGACAAGCGTAAAGAAAACATCTGAAATAAGCATTAAGGTGTTTATGTTTACTCAGTTTTGTAATGTGCTTATTAATGCAAATTAATGCATATTTAACAAGATTATCCTTCATTTGCATACTAAAACATTCTAATACAAAATATTTGTCTTACCAGCTGGGAAAGTTTCATGGTGATATCTTTTAGTCAAAAGTTTTACCCCTTTCACCTGTATTGTCTTACTGTCTTACTTTAGATCTAAGTGTATGTGTTTGTTAAGAGAATTAGTACTTACGACAGAATCCTCACTCATTACTGGAATTTCTTTCTTTCTTTTTTTTTTTTTAACCCAATTTCTTGATCTAAGTAGCTCTGACTCACTCTAAAATTGAAACAAATCAAACTAATAGTGCTAGAACGAAAGCTGTTCTAACAAGCATAGGCATACCTGTGCATGTAGGTGTTTTAGTTTGAGACAGAAAAAAGACATTTCTTTTGGTATTGCAGACTGTGTTTGCCATCATAAAACATGCATGCAGTAAACGCTACGCACTGTGAGAAAAACACCAGCCAATAACAATTCAGCGTGTTTAACTTGTGCATCAACAGTCTAGTCAGCCAGCCAGCCAAGCAGTCAGTGTCAGGGATGAGACAAGGCCATAATCCAATTCTGGTTTTTACACGGCGTCATGCCTTTACCTTTGACAGCGTGATTGATGTGTATGTAAATGTGTTTTGAGGAGAGCTGTGAGCAGCTAGTTAAAGCAGACATTTAGAGCTGCCCTGTCAAAGATGAATGGGGGGGAAGGAGGGAGAGGGAGAGGAAGGAGGAAGAGGAGGGAGAAGGAATCCACAATAAAGACAACTATTGATCCATGAATAAAGATGGACACTGGAGGAGCCCGAGACAAGGCGTAATGTACCTCTTGAGCGTCACTCTGAATTCATAGGGAGGCAGTTTGACAGCTCCACAATGGCATACTACGGGGAGTCTCTATCGGACACACAGCAAGCAGGAAAAGGTTACTGCCTTTTCAAGTGCCCTCTCCATTGTCCTCTCTCACCCCTGGTCCTCCTTTCCCCCCTCACCATTCCTTGAGTCAATAGAGAAAAAGCTCTGAACATTGAGGTCAAGACACTAAATAGATCGCAGATTCCTTTCAAGGAACCACCAGTGTGTGCCTGTTGTGTGTGTGCGTGTATGTCTTGATGTACACTTGGTACATGTGCTCGCATGCGTGCTTTTTCTTGCCATGCTTTCACGAGTCCCTGTGAGACTGTCATGTGGGCAGTAAAGTTTAACAACTTCAGGGGAACAATAGGTGACAGGGACTTCAGATCTGCCCGACCGTTTCCACAGCAACCAAGGATGGAGGAGGAAAAAGGGAGGGAGGGAGCAAGGAGGTAAGATGTCGCGTCTCCATCAGTCATGCTCATATCCACTGCTATTTGAAGCCATCAGTAACTTGAGTCAAGTCTATCCCTTGGAACTTAGCATGCAGGCACTAGCCTGTGTAAGTGCCGCCAGTAATCTGTCTAGATATTGTTGATCTATTATCCGAGGCAGTGGGGTGAATGCGCTTATTCTCTATGCTTAATGATGGATAACTGGGCTAAAGCAAACTTCAAATGGTCAGACAGAACTAATAGATTATTTTGACTTGTCTGCCACTGTTAACTTTTGAAGCATAAGATATTGGGAACTTAGACACTGATTTAATTAGATCTTATCATTTAAAACTGATTTCATTAGATAGAACTGAAATTGGTCAGTACCAGCAGCTGGCAGAAACAGGACACAGTGACAGAAACAAGGGATATAACAACCACAACCTAGTGTCGTAGTACTCAAGATCAGTCTTGGTTCGTAGATTGGTCTCAAGGCCACTTTTTGAAGGTCTCGGTCTTGTCTCATAATCAAACGCATTTTGACTCGGTCTTGTTTTAGACTCTGACAGAGTGGACTTGGTATTTTTATTCAAGACCAGTTAAGATCACCACAGATTTATTTGTTAACACGATTGATTGGATGCAAAACTTCTTTTTCAAATGCAGCCAATAACGTAAGTCATTTGTAGTTTGATTTTCTTGATTCGTCTAAGTTTGGCCACCTTAATCACAGAGAATTAATAAGCAAAACAACATTCAAGAGAAAACACGCAGCAGAGTGCAGGTTCTGCAAGACAGTGCTTACTGAGATGGCTGCAAAAACATTAAGCTTCAAGTTAGAGAAAAATTGTTTAACAATCTTGGTCTTGACTTGGTCTCGCCCTGCTTTGGTCTTGTCTTGGTGTCGGCACAGTCTGTTCTTGGTCAAGTTTTGGTCTCAGTTAGTGTGGTCTTGACTACAACACTACCACAACCATGTATTTATGTATCCAAACTGACAAAGTGCTATGAATAAATAATGTGCAAAAAGTAATATATGCTGAATATACTCAGCCTCAGAAGCCACCACTGGGCGCTGGTATTAAAGGGATTGACTAAATGCTTTTAGCATGATTAGCATTTCAGCTTTATCAATATTAATTTCAAAATCAAAATGTTTTTCTCCACTGGAATGAGCTTTGCTTTCTCAGATCTTCCTTCACTAGCATAACATATTTGTGTGTCAACCTGCCACCTCACTGACATAACAGACTGAAAGTATAAGTGCTGCTAACTCATTAAGGCACATGCAGAGGAATTTTTTTATTCTTAAGATCGCTTCCTTTCAAATTCTGTCTCCCACAAAAGAATTGAAGAGGCAGACTTGAAAAGAAGAAGGCACACCTGTGTGACATATCTCAAAAGTATGAGGCAAACTAATGGAAAATGAAGACTTCTTTTTTTTTTTTCCCTTTTTTAAGACTGCTGTTGATTTTCTTTCCCCCTAGCCATCAATAGGAACTTCTGCATGGAAATGGAGAAACGGATTGACAGGAAACAGGATACTCATTTCCTGCAAAATGTTTCCAGCCATCAGATGGCATCAAATAGTGAGGCACACAAAGATAGGGAGAAAGTGAACTGTTGAGGAGAAATCCTGGGAGAGAAATTGCAAAAGAAAGAGACCCCATGTACCTCCTCCATGCCCCTTTGTGCCCTAAGGACCCTGCACTCTGCTCTGCTGTGACTCTGATGAAAAGCAGGCCGCAATCCCTTTCAATTTGGCCAGTGTGCCCCAGTCCTGTTAAAGGCAATCGACTGGCTGAACAGAGGCACTATATCACAATATGCAGGTGCAGACGAGTCCGGCAGAAGAGAGAGGAGAGACATGGCGCCTTAGGAGAGAGAAAGGGACTCTGGCATCCATCTCTCTCACACTTAGGCTGACGTTCAACCATGAGGGAGAAACACACACTCACAGACGCGCACACACACACAGACACACACGCACGCACAGGCTGGGACCGGGCAGCAGTGGGAAAGCAAGAAAACGAGAGGTGAGAGAGAATAGAAAAGTGGAGGAAAAATGGGACCCGTCACTTCCTTCATTTTTTTTTTTCTCTTCTCACTTCAGGTAAAAAAAAAAAAAGAAGATGGAATAAAAGCAAAAAGAAAATGTATTTTGTGCAGCTGGAGAGTGATGCAGTGGAGGGAAAAAAAACTGCCTGGGATGAGAGCAAGGTGTTTGTTTTTGTGGTGGGTAAATGCCTGTGTAGGCGTGGGGGTGGCCAGTGGCTTGTTCAGAGCTGTTTGTTATCGGAAGTCTTCAGGCCCCCGAGGCGTGCCGAGCTGCTGGCCCGAGTGAGAGGGGCTGAGCCTGGGGTAGGGTGAAGAGTTGGAGCCCTTGCCCAAGGATGGGTGAGAGGCCAGTAGACTGTAGAGAGCAGCGAAGGCCTGAAGAGGGTTGAATATACCACATTAAAGATCTGATTTCCTATCCTACAAATAAGCTGTTTATTGGTGTTTCCTGTTATTTCCTGTTCAAAGTATACTCAAGCATCTCATGCCTAACAGCTGTAGTCAGAGTATTGTACTACACTGCATGTACTGTAGATCATGACTCTCGGATGCCATAGAGGACTGTGAGTGCTTTATGTTGTGATTGAGGACTTCTGATACACACTTGGAATGTCAGAGCATAAAGCATTCATACTCTCTCAACCTCTTGAGGGGAACACTGAGGAAATGGAAGCTGAGAGCTCATAGTACAGTCTCAGGTCAAGGATTTGATGTCATGTGATGTCTGATCTGCTTCATAGAGAATTCCTATCACACGCAATTGTTGAGTGGTGAGGTCTATAACTGTAGGCGAGGATAAAACCGCAGCAGGTCTGCAATCATTCTGTTTAACCATCACCTGTCAGTCATCCTTGGCTTTCAGCTCTGGCTTATCACTAAATATATTGGGTTGGATCATTCCTCTGTATCTCGGCTTCAAAAGTAATCTCAGCCTGCAGGAGTACCAGCTAGTATACGTACATACATGCAACATATGAGGTAGCTTGCAGCCACATTTTGCTGCGTGCCCAGACTTTGTTGTTTACTACAGCACAACCGCACTCACTCAAAGAGCGACTAGAGGTTAAATTTTTGTTGAGTTTAAATCTGAGATTTAAATTCACTCTTTCTGCCTCTCTTTTACAAAAAAGAGATAATATTAGGCTACATTTCACAATGCAAGACTTCACTGACCTAGCAAGCTGATAATTGCAATTAGTTCCTGTTGATGAAAAGTATTATAACTATTGCCAGTTCTCTTTTACTTTTGTTACTACCTGATTGTAAGTAAAATAACATAGCATTAGGTATTGTTAGCTGTGCCTACCCACAACACAAGTCCATGTCCTTTCTCTGTTTATAATTTCTCCTAATTCTTGCCTGATCATTATTATAAGTCGGTGGTCTTTCATGTAATTTCAGCCTAGGTGTCAAAACTACCATCAAGATCCATATTGTTACAGTTAAAACTTAACCTGACTTCGCCACCCTCTCTTCACAAAGTCTCCAGTTCCTCAGCGTTGAGGTACACAAAAAAAAAGAGTCCAGTTGTGAGAGTCTGGTGTCAACATAAATTTTCTACAAATTAATTAAATCATTATGTGGAGGCCAACCTAAAAGTTGCTTTTTTCAATTCTTTATCAAAGGAATAATCACATGACCATATGTAAACATGTAAACAGGTACTATTGGTACCTGTACCAACATGTACTATTGGTCTCTGTATTTGTTCTTTCTGTCCACACTGATTATGATCAAGTAACTTCTTAAAAAGGTTTAAGTGTACCCTTAGTGATGGGAGACAAAATCTACAGTTCTTTTTCATTGCAAACATTTATCTTAGAGTTTAAAAAACAAACAAACAAACAAAAAAACTATGATAAGCTGTACCAAAGTCCCTTTTGAGTAACTGCCTCTCCCCCAGGAAATGCTTTTTGCATAAAAAGACTCTCTTTGGAACATCCCCACTGGATTTGACTAACTTAGCCCGCTGGAGCATTGCACTAGCCATGTTTCATCAAAATGTAGCATATTTTGGAAACAAATTCTCAGATGAGTAGCAGGGAAAATGCAAATTAATATGAACAACCCTTACGAAAAGATTAGGAATAGGTTCATATGTAATCGTTTTGAGATAAACAGTTGGAGGCGCTATTTCACCGGTCAGTCAGGGTTTTTATCCAAATTAAAATAGCTGTTTCGTCACGATTATTATTATGATTCAACTAGTTTTGGGATTCTTCTCTGTAGTGTATAGGGAGAGAGACAAACAGAGGAGAGAAGGAAGGGTATGACTTCAAAACCTCCAGTGCAGAGGGTTAGGGGTAGGTAGGATATAGATGTCAGTACAGAGAGTGAGTGTTTGCAATAGCACAACTGCTAAAGCTATATCTGTCATTGCCGGTTTTAAGCTAACAAGCAAACAAACAACATAAACAAATAAAAGATGCTAACTACACTTACACTCTGTTATCTCTGCTTTTCACTCATTTCTGTGCGCAACAGACTCCTCTTTTTAGTCAGATTCTGACAAACACAGATGGCTGAATCTCTTCAATGTTACCTTTAATGCTAAAGCTAGCATCTTTATGTTTACTGCGCCGTGGCGGTCAACTAATAGCGGGCAGTGGTGGTGGGCGGGGAACAAGGCCTGTGACTGACAGATCCAGATTTTCGCAGTGAGAGAGAGAGATATGTGATGTGCAGATGGACACATAAAACCATGTATTTGCACATCTACGTATTTGCAATCACACACATACAAACGCACACACCTGGAGCTACAACGATTAACTTGATTAATCCATGGATAGAAAATTGAGCGCCAACTATTTTGATAATCAATTAATTGTTTAAGCTATTATTCAAATAAAAATGCAAAAAAAAGGCTTCTTAGCCTCTTGCATGTAATGATTTGCTTCATCTCATGTCATTTATGAAAATTAATGAAGGGTCTTTGTGTTTCTGGCAGTTGTTTGGACAAAAGAAGCTGTATTAAGATGTTACATCAGGTTCTGGGAAATTGAGGTGAGCATTTCTGGCACTTTTTTTACATTTCATGATCGTTTTTAATCGTTAAAATAATCTGCGGATTAATCAATAATTAAAATAATCGTTAGCTGCAGCCCTTCACACACCTGAAGTGCATGAGCCAAACTTTATTCCTTTCAAGTAACTTTTGACAAGTTCTCCGCCACGTCCTAAAGTTGTATTCAGACGTGCAAGAAGGAAGTGCTGGAGAGCAGTCATGTAGAAAGAGAATGCTGTTACTGGAGTTATTAACAGGCTCCTGTGTTTCCCTCCTCTCAGCTGAGCTATTCAGAGCATAGCGTCCTCATCTGCCACAAACACATGCCGACAGACAGACGCAGCAGACGGACACACCGTGCAGCTCCTCCACGCGTGGTGCAGTAATATGTTTTTTGCCCATTTACAACAAATTAAGTTTCCCTCAAAGTGAATTTCAAGCTTGGCTGCCTTTGGAGGGCGAGCAACTCTCTTTTCATTAATTTTCATTCTTTTTCCCCAAACAAATGATCTACTGTACAGCCTGTTCTGTGTTACTCTGCTCTCCTTGTCTTTAACTCTCTCTTGTTTTCTTCCCTCTTTACCTTCTTTTTCCTGCTTGCTGGTAAATTTGGGCCAGGCAATGGAAAGCAATTACACTGTCAGAAAGGTGTATTCTGATTTATTAAAAGCCTTGAATGCTATCTGTTTTGTTCCCTCCCTGTGTCCACCTGGGGAACTGAGCCCTGACACCCAAATGAGACAGAGAGAGCGCTCCCTGCTCAGTGCTCCATCCTGAGCGTCATCTAGGAAGCCGGCAGAGTAAATATTCCCTGGCAGACGAGGGCAGATAGACGGCTGTAACACAGCTGCGAGGATGGGAATAGATTTGCCTCCGAAGCCCAAGAGGTTGAAGACACTAAAAGATGACAAGAGGCAGAAAGTGAGAGAGAGATGTATCTGCAGAGTGCTGCGAGTCTGAAATGACATTCTTTTTCCGCCTTAATTTCATAAACCAGGCACTCAACTATCCAACATCCACTGAAGTGTGGTTCACAGCATGTAGGCCCATAGACAACAGCCATTAAAAAGACCTTTTCATTAGCTAAATTCCTATTCACTGAGACAAGGGAGAAACAAAAGAAGGAGACAGGCAGATGGAGGGAGAAAAGAGAAAGAACACCAGGCCCTTAAGGTGTGAATAAGTTCCAATTTCCAAAATAAATATTATCTCTGTCTGAGTAACCCAAAATCTGTGTGCTTTTGTTCCAACATTATAATAAGGATCAACAAGGGGTCAGCGCTGCGTGAATATCACACCCTCCAATTCAGAGAGCTTCACTGGTGAAACTTCAATCTATTTATCTCCCATATTTTGTCTAAACAACGTCGACCTGCTCTGTGTAAAACTGTAAAGTTAAACCCGACACCAGCACGGACACCTGATCCGCAGCAGACTTCGCATTAACAACCATGGCTGATACACTCACCCACCACCTCTCCCTCATTACCACGTTCTTGATCGCCGGAGAGATGGAGAGATGCAGGGGTGGGGATGCGTAATAAAGCATCCAGTATCCTCGGGGAACCATTGGTTGGAGATAATAGGCCATACAGCACTATAACATAAGGACATAGATCATAAACCTGCTTATCTTCTGCTCCCTCTAGACAAGCCTTCTTTGTCAACTGTCTGGTCACAGTCACGGCTCAACCTTTTTCTCAGATTTCTGTGCTATACAACAGACTCCGCCATTAAGTGTCAGACAGAATAAGGGTCACTCACTAATGAAGTGAATGACAAAGCAGCATAAAAAAAAAACAAGGGTTGTTGCTAAGAAACCTACAATGATACAATGATGACCTTTCCATCTTTGAGGAATTTCTTCTTTGGTTCTGACGCTGAGGTGCTGAAGGCAGTGATTAACACATTATTAGACAGTAAGGAGTGGTGCTCTTTCATCCACATACCTGTTAGTCGCTGTCAAGGAAAATGCAAAACTTCCCCGGCCAACAGAGAGCATTATATGATGGATGCAAAATGGCAAAAAGGTAATGCAAGGACCCATGAAGTTGAGGACAAACACAGAAGAAAAACTTCATCAGAAGTCAGCCGGGGAGAGTAAAAAATATGGAGTGAAAATTAAATTTCCTCCCGCTGATACAGCTGCGTTCTTTAAGTTGCTTCTTTCTCTTGCATTTTCCTGTTTAAAATATATTTTTTTTCCTGTTTGATGTTTAGGCCACAGCTAATGCATTCACAAACAGTTTGCCACTAAAGGAAAGAAAAAAAAAAACTCTGTTATCTCGAACTGTTTACCTCTCAGCTTGGGGAAAAAGCAGTTTACTTACTTGAGTGCTGCCAGCTTGCTTGACTGGTAAAGTGCTTGTGTCGCTCTTGAATATATGCTAACAAAGCTACCAAAAATATCTATGTTTGGGGGGAATATACAGCTAACATTTCTAATCGTCTGCCTTGTGCCATCTGTCTCATTTGTGTGTGGTTCAGCAATGAAAAAGACACTGTAAAGAACATTACATTTCCTGCTTCCATATGATTAAATCTGTTTGAATCTTTCCAGTGAACGAACCAAATCAGCCCTGACTTTCCTTTCATTTTTGTAATATAAAGTGGATGTTCAAATCTCTCCTGTGGTTTCACTTTGCAGTATCACCTCATCCACATGATAAAGTGCTGATTGGCTATTCAGGTGTTGGCCTTTGAAAGAGGCAGTCAGTAGTTGGAGAGCTCTCTTCATTACAAACCAATCACACAGCCATTCACAGAGTCGCTGCAGTGTCAAGAACGGAGCTCTCTCAGTGCGCTTTCAGACAAAGTTGGCATTAATTAGTTACTCTAATTAAAACTGGCACTGCGTCACAATGGATGCTGTTACATTACTTGATGACAATGTATGATGTGAGGAACCCCTGCTGGGAAGATACGAATGGTGTCAATCACTCCGTTCCACACAAAAGTGAAAAATCACTGCAGTGAGATTGTGCTGTTCCTAACGTGTTAGACAGCTCAATTATTTACTATATATTTATATTATTCTTTTTTCTTTTTTTTTTTAAACAAGTTAAGTTAGGTTACAGAATGGCTACTCGACAGGGTTGTGATGCAAAGTCAAAACTGATGTAACACAAAACACGATGCCCATTTAGTTTTAAAAATACACATTTTTTAAATGTAAATGTAATTTTTTTAAAGGACTTGCAACACTGCAAAATGCTCCCTTTAACCTGTCCTATAATTTATTTATACTGAAATGTCCTTTTGCATTAGATGATTAAATGGACTCCTAACAAAGAACTTGTGCCTGACATAATAAAATCCATATGTTAAATCTGGGCTTGGCAACATCTGGAAATCAAACATGAAATTCCTAAAGAGGAGCTCCAACCTGCCCTTTACCTGGCCCATGTTTAAAGGTAAAGGTAAGGGTAAAGCAGCTTTATTGTCATTATACAATGAATTTTACAATGAAATTTCGAGGTTGGAGTGGAGGGTTAGTCCTGAGCCGCTGCGACTGAGCGCGCCGCCATATTGGGCCAACCTAACCTAACGTGCCTGACATGCATGTTCTGATGGTGGGAGGAAACTGGAGCACCCGGAGGAAACCCATGTTCACTTGTTGTCACTCTCTCTTTTGGATGATTGCCTTGATACATGCCTTTCTTTTTTGGCTTGCTTTGTCGAGTGAGCAGATGTTGCTAAAGGTGGAG
>JAPZDX010000020.1:17480073-17490886 GCA_029783625.1 Naso annulatus | reverse complement strand
TTATTGTATGACTCTGCTATGGTAGGCGCTGATTGGCACTCTTTATCTGTTCGCTATTGGACTTTTTTGCAGTTAGCCAAACAAGCTACAAACAAGTTAGCAAGCAGCTGGCAGAATCCATGTCGAACGGTAAAACAATCTAGAGCCTCACAGCGCTGTATGCATCGTATCTACGTTTAACTTTTGGTACAAATTATATGTGCGCTTCCCCTTGTACTTATGGACTTTCTTTTCTTCATAATGGCTTTCTTCTACAAATTTATGGTGTTCAAGTTCCAGGTCAAGGATGCAACAGGGACTATCAATCATGCAAAATATGCTTAGGCCAGTCAGAGTCTGTTTTAGGTGAATACACGCAAGAGTAATTTGACTCCCAGTGGCATTATCCGGGTGTGTTAGCTCAACTTTTAGAAATTAGATTTAATACGATTTCAGTCAGACTGACATGTTTACATGCATTTTACAAGTTGTAGGTTTTAGCCAGACCAACACAATGAATCCATTTTCTCTAATGTCATCTAAAGGTACTGACTGTTGCTGTCTTTATGGCATCTTGTTATCTTCATTGTGCACACTTTATCACTTTACAGGTTTCAAAAAGAACTAAAAGATTGCATCTGAGAACTAGCCAGCTGGCTAACACTGAGGGTGGGCATCAATTACATTCGAAACCTGGTTTTCAGTACCAGTACCAAGCAGTATCTTTTTACATGCTTCACTCTCTCTTCAATAACAAAAATTTAGTTTCTAATGTTTTTAAAGCACACTTACCATTTGGGCCTGCTGGTAGACTTGACCACAGGAGACATGCCATCTCTGTACAGACTTTTGGTCTTGGAGAAGTTGACCACATTGAAAATAACTCTCTGAAAGACATTCAAAAACATCAGAGCAACATTAAAGCCACCAAAAATTAAACTTCAGTCTCAAGTTTTTCAAAAGTAATAGCTCTTTGGAGCAATTTTTTTTTTTTTTTTTAAGATAAATAAGTCAGTTTCACAAAATGATCAACTTGTGACTACAGTAATGTGCAAAGAAATACAACAGTGCACCAACAAAGCCAGCAGAGAAAGAGGCTGCGAGCCAGCAAACATGTACGTTAACATTAAAGTTTTAAAATGTTTTTAAATTCTGCTTTGTAAATGTTTCATGAGGAAAAAAAGTGCATTGAGCGTGTTTCTCAGGTCTCGAGGACAAACATATAATGCCTTTAGGTAAATGCAAACACAACTTTGTTCACAAGAAAACCCCACAGGGCACCTTTAATATTTGGTCATAGCAGTTTGGAATTCAGTTAAATGTAGACTTTTAAAGCAATGAAAAAATAGCTGAATTTAAGAAGGAGTCTGACAAAGTGTTATAAAACAGAATTCCTCATGTATATATTATGTTTACATGATTTTAGAGCCACAAGCCAACTTTACAATCATTTCCTTCTGGTGGGACTTGGGAGAGACTGTACAATATAAATTTCTACAGCAGAAGAAGCATGGAGAGGTTGAAGTTGCCACAGCCACCATGGATAACATCAACAACACACAAAAACATGACATATTAACATTACGGCGAGGAGATAAGGCAGCTTTAATGTCCTGCAGATGATCCCATGTTGCATTAACAAAGTTCCCGATAAAAGGCAGCAGCTCCGAGGAGCGTCAGCCACTAATCTGGGAGGACATTACGGTCCCCCCCCCCGAGGGATGCTGCCTGGCCCAAAACATTAAGCTTTTGCCTGAAGCGCAGAGGACAGCCGTGGTGTCTGGCTTTCCACCTCCTTTGGACCAAGGACTTTATTTCTGTGCTAAAATATTGTGGAGCAGCCCCTCCTTCCTCCCACCTCCAGAATGCAAGATTAGGATCAGGAGGAGTGGGAAAGTGTGGAGAGAGAAATGAATAAATATATTTTTTAAAGAAGTCAAATTAATGGCAATGGTAATACTGCGATGAGGTAAATGAATCCTATTGATGGGGCATATCAAATTACCAACTAAGTCCAGGTGGTGGAAGTTAACTGGGTGCACTGAAATCCTATTACTGACTCCCCACCCTCCTTTTCTTTCTCCTCTCCCTCCCCCTCATTCATTTTTCCCTTTTTCTCCTGCCTAGCATCAGAGGAATGGGGATTGCGGATTGTGGCAAGCTGATTCAGACTTAGGTAAAATGACATCTAACTGATGTTGAGACTGGCAGCAGGCTCCTGTAGCAGGGAGATAAGACCATTGCTGCTGGCATTTCAATTACACTTTACTGCCCCGCACATCTGTTGCGAGAGCTACTTTTCAGCCTTTTCCCCTCAGGCAAATACAGCCTTACTCTGACTCCACTGGCTTTCTTTGACTGCACAGCCTCCTTCCTCATTCTTTATCCACAACAAATTCAGATTGTCTTCCTCCTTAGCTTCACTCTACCCACTGTTTGTAATCTATTTGTTCAGCCTGTTTAACTCACAGGAAGCTAAGACTGGACAGATGACAGAAACACGGGCTAGGCAAGGAAGAAGACGGCTGAATTGCAGGCAGAACGATACAAGGGTGGGAGAGAGTGAAGCAGAGAAAAAGGTACTGTTGCTAGATAAGAGACATACAGCAGGGCCCAGCGCAAAAAGACAGAAGATAATTACACAACAATGATAAATATGGGTGGGAGATGGAAAGTTACTGAGGAAAATAAACTGGGCTCTACTTGCTACGAGCACAGATGTAGTGGATACAGACAGGTGGACTGCTAGGCAGGGATGGAGGCACATGCAGAACTCTCAGTCTCCCCCTGTGGCTCTCTGATTTTATTGAAGCTAAACAGATTAAAGAAGAATCCTCTCGTCCTGTGACTAAACACAAGCTTACAAAGTCAGTCTTTAACCTACAAGACAAGAGGAAGATTGGAAAAGCTTAGAAGCAATTTTTAAAAAACCTTGGAGAGTCCCTTACAAGCACAGACCAGCATGAGAAGATGTGCACTCCACTTTCAGGATACAAGAATGCTGTAATATTCAGTTAGAGTGCTATCTGCTCGCTGGTGGAGTAACAGTTTGTAGTGTTAGATTTTTCTGATTCCTCCAAGGGCCTCTCATCCCAAAAACAGACAAGTTTCTAACGTTACATCGTTAGAAATGTTCGTGATCAATTTTAACATCGTCTGCTTCGACACACTTTACAGTCTGCTTCACAAACACACACTAACAGAAGAGGAAGAAATTTTATTAACATTGCACAATCTATGCAAAAAAAGCAACACAATGTGCTTTAAAAAGCAATACAAGTAAAAAATATGAGCTTACAAAAAGACAGAAGAACAAACAGTCGTATATGGAAGGAATTAAAGTGTGTTTTGATTCTATTAAAAGTAGAAACAGACAACGCATGTGACCTTGTGAAATACAACAGTGAAAAGAAATGTTTTAAGCCTGCTTTTAAGTGTTGGGGAATCTCTAACGTTACTTGGAAGGGCATTCCACCTGTTGGAGCATAGTGACAAAATGCTGCTTTATGTGCTTTAGATCGTACGCGAGGTACGACAGTGAGACCACTGGCTGATGATTTCAGGCTTCTTGTTTGCTCATATGGCACGAGCAGCTCCTTAATATAATTTGGGGCAGGGCCATTTAGTGCTGTGTAGACAATTAAAAGGATTTTAAAATCTAATCTGGCAGGAATTGGAAGCCAGTGCAGAGACATAAGAACTGGAGTAATATGAGTTTACAGACATTGTCTAAGCCCATGCATTTTTGTGAAGCCATTTTCTTTGTGCTTGCATCTTATATGGCTCCATACAAGCCCAGCTGTACCATGTAGGATGAAGGGATGTGGCTGAAGTTGTTTACACAGATCAACAGGACTGGTACAGTTTTGATATTCATGTTTGCATGAAATTGCACTTGCATGCTTCTGCTAAGACTACTTCTTATCAAAAAAGCAGCACAAAGATCAATTTTTGCGGTTTTGGTTGACAGAAGCTTCTCCAAAATCCACTAAAACCTTTCTGTTTCGCCTCTTTGATTTGCTTTTTTTTTTTTCCATCTAGTTCAGATGAAATGCATGCCAAAATTCAAAAAATACAATGTGGTTACAACAGTCTGTTCTGACAAAATACATCAATTATTTGGAAAATGTGTAAGGTAGTATACTAAATACTTGAGGCCATCATAAAGCAACAGGACTGATAGGAGCTTTTTGGCTGCATTCTCTATTTTGAAGAACGTGGTGCACGTAGGCAACCATTTTCACGCGCAGAGTTTAAACTATCGAGCAAGCTGACAGGCATGCACACGACACAAAAAGTCACGTGATTTTGGTTTAAATGGCAACAAAACGAAAGAACAGTCATGTTGCATTTTGCGTTTTCCTCGATTAGCGCTGCAGGGGCGTCTTTCTGTATGGGAGTTAACTTGACCAACAAACATGATTCTCAATCTCTCTCTCTCTCCCTCACTTTCACACACACACACACACACACACACACACACACACACACACAGGGAGGATTAGAATCAAACAAACTGCTGTGGGGCCAATTCTCCAGATCGTTAAAACTTACGCACAACCAGGACCAATTTAGAACACGTGTGTATGTGTGTGGGTGTGCGTGCATGCGTGTGTGTGCATTTGTCTGCACATGTGTGCTGCCCTGGAAGATTTAATTAGGCTGGGAACAGTTAGAAGAGATTAACATCCATGCTGTCTGAGCTGTCATGTCGACAGAGCGTGTCAAAGCCCTCCGCCGTCCCCATCACTGCTGAATTACAGACTGGAACAGGTGTCTCTGCGGCGTCACAACACACACATGCACACACTCGTAAACTACACAGATTGACAATAGTCCTTTAAAAAGGCATCCAAACTAAATAAAACTATTGTGTTTCTGAAAATAACAACTCAAATGATATATTGTGGCAAGCAGAAACTTGCATGAGGACAGCGTGTGCATTTACAACAGTTGAACTTCTTTTGGCTGCCAGATTCTTGGAACATGCAAAATTTAAATTAACCTAAATGGTGCAATAAGTAAGATTTTTACTCTCACAGCAGCAAATACTATAATTTTTCTGCAATGACTTAATGAGGTAGTTGATCAAAACCAATGACTCGAGAAATACTTCCAGAGCAGAGCTGAAAAAAAGTCTAAATCTATGAATAAAACTTTGCTTAAAAGTAGCTGTTCTCTTTTTCTTCTCCTTTTTTTTTTAACACTTTACACTACAACACAGAGTGGCATGCATGTGAACTGTGAGTGTGACCTGTAAATCAGAGTCAAAGGAAGCACGAATGTCTCATCCAACATGTTGAGGTGGTGTCTAAATGACAAATTTCTAACCCTAACCTCTTTGTTACCCTTTAAACAGACTAGCCAAAAAGCCAGTCAGCCACAGGGCATGGCACTGAAATAGCCTCGCTGTTGGTGCTTCAGTATAGGATTGCATTTAGGACAAAACGATGTCTTTTGATCTCCATCGATCCAGTGTGTGGCCAGATAGCGTTGCTTCCTGGAAGAAGCCTGGATAAATTATTAAAGAAACCATTCTAAATGTGTAGTCCAAGACCTCTGCAGAGAGAATGAGCACTTTGTCCTCTATGATAGTGATGGTTGAGCAGCCTTTATTATAAATGATCTGAACAATAATAATGTCTTCAGAAAGTGAAAGCTGTTACAGAGAATATGAGCCTCTGAAACCGCAGTAATTAAACTCTTGTAGGTTTGTTAACTAAAATGATTGAACTGATTTTTTAACCACATTTCAAATTTGACGTTACTAGTCCGTACCTGGGGATCTGTGCGCCATAGCTACATGCAGAGTTTTTTCTCTTTGATGGGCTGCACAAACAATCTGAAATTACACATGGGCATTGAAATTTGCCATATGCAAAGACAATTTACACACTGTCTGTGCCTGTTTTGCATTTTAAGAAAACATTTGTCCACCGTAGCAACCGTTTTCAGATTGATGGTGCCCAACAACTTCACCTCTACACATCTGTTGCTGCTGTTGACGGAGTTGCAGTACAGTCTACTGTAATGTTACAGTGCCTGTTCAAAACAGTGCTGTTCAGAATGGGCTGATTGTTTGACCCATGGTATTGCTGCTTGCAGCACAGTTTTGAATCATAGGTTTTTCACCTGTACAGCTCAATGACGTGCCCCACAGAGTGGAGTGGCTCTTGGAACAGTGAACAATACGGATGCAATCCCACCTACGACCACAATGTGGGCTGCAATGGCAGAGTAGCACTGTCCGTGTTTTCACTCCACGGGCAGAAGACAAAGAAGAAGCAAATCGTTATTATGATTTTTTTTTTACACAAAACACACACAGGCAGTGTGTAAATGAGACCAAGGCCTTTGTCAGTACCTGCCTATGGCAGTTCTCAATGCCCATATGCAATTTCAGATTGACTGGGCAACCCATCAAGGAGAAAAATGGATTGTTATTTACTCACATAATCATGTAAGCAAACCTTTAATATGATAGCAAGTATATGACTTTTGTTAACAACTCCTGCTGAAATGCTTTTTTTACCAACACGTGTTGCTGAAATGTTGTTACAGTACAGAAACCTTAACCAAAATGACTTGTTATATAATTACATTAACATTTAGATGTAGACAAACAATTTAAAAAAAGTAAAACATCCACAGGATTCTGAAAAGAATTCTGAAAAAGAAATAAAAATGTTCACCGTTAGTGTTGAGCATTAGAACAGAGGGTCTGATTCACTAAAGGACTGCGCTGCTTTTGTGGCCGCTGAACCTGTGCAAATGAGAGAAAAAAAATAGCAATCCACAAAGCAGGTGCAAAGGGTGAAATGCACGCAAACCGCACACAAACTGCACCTCCACCCCTAGCTGCGCCTGTCCCGTTTGCATGCATGCAAACTAGGGAATATTAATACATTCGGCGCAAAATTGCCCCCTTCCTATGCAAATAAACCTCGCTGCAAATACCACATATTTCACAAAGACCAGCGCTAACTGCCACAGACAGTTACAGCGGTGCTATTTTATGCCAGTGAGACCCGTGTATTAAATCGGCGCAATTTCTCTCTCTCACTCTCTCCTTCTCTTTTTCTCTTAAAAGCTAGCGAGCTTTGAATGATACTGAATTGATATTGAGTGATATTATGGTCATTGTGGATTTTGAGCTTATATTGGAGTTTGACATTTCTGGATCCAATGAAGACACAAGTTTCTGCAGCTGTCAGCGACTGATCTGTATAGGCAATCTGACAGCTGTGATCCCATCCCGTTTATGAAGATTAATTAGGCTTTACTAATGTATTGTTATTAGTGTGAATAATTTCAAACATACAAATGCACTCACATATGCACGGTGTTTACTTGAATGTTGCTTTACTTTATTGTTAATGACCTGATTTCACTTATACAAACAGGGAATGACAGAGAGAAGGAAAAAGAGATGGAAGATTTTTTTTTTTTTTTTTTTTTTTAAATAGCCGAAAAACTTTTAATTATGAATGAAACTATTATTTTATCTGGTTATGCAACTGTTTCTGATGGAGCTCAGGATTACTTCACATGGAATTCCTTTATTACAAACAGTTTCACTTAGCCTATAAACCTGTGATCTGCGTGTAAAAGCAGACCTGCGAGAATGTGAAGCAGAATCAAGAACATTAATTACCAACAAATCCTGGCGGATCCTCTTAATGAAGCAATCACGGCACTGTGCATAAAAGTGAACAGACTTTTTTAATTTTGGAGATGATTGTACAGTGTCAGCTGCAACACACAGCCAACTGTGAGCAAAAAACAAAACTGACGCTTTCTGCAAAATGTTGCGCTCTCTCTGCAGTGTCTATTATGAACCAGTCTGTGTTCTGAAATATGTAGAAAAGACTCAAACACTGGGAAAGGATCCGCCTACTCAATTTGACTTAAAAGGAGGGCCAATTGCACTCAGCTGTCAAACTTTGTGGGCGTGTTAGTGCCGGCATATGATTAGCGCTATGCGCTTTGTGAATCAGACGCTGAGACGGAGCAGATAGCGGCGGCAAATGATACACAATATTTGGTGCTAAAAGCAGCCGAGGTTCAGTCGTAGTGAATCAGACCCAGAATGTTTAGACAGACACTGAATGTAATCAATCAATGAAGAATTCTTAATTCTTAACAACAACTTTAATTGTTAATAAAAATAAGGAAATATAGTAAGAAGCTGTCAGTTTTATTTTTATGTTTGCCATTGTAATGTACAAGAAATGTAAGAAATTTTGCAACGGGGGTCCCTTCCATAGGCTAATGCTGCATGGGAGTCCTCGGCATGGCAAAGTTTGGGAAATCCTGCACTAGATTAAACACGATCTACAATAATATTAAGATTTAAGTGCAGATTATAATATAAAAGTGTGCATAGGTAATGTAGGTGGTCTACAGCTTAGGGACATTTTTCTACAGTTTTGCAGAAATCCATTGCTCTGATATGTTTGTGTGCATGAAAATAAAACTGAAGCTGCTCCTGGGACTGATCCTGTTCTCAGACCACGGCAAAAATGAGACCTTTAACTTTAGAATCAGTTCATCGTGGAAACTTTATTAGTCTCACAACACTGCACCTGAAATGTTGCCCAGAGGTCTAAATTAAACGACAGCAATGCGGGGGGCTGAGACAAATCATCATATCAGGTATCAGGTCATGATACCTGTGTGCTCATCAGCAGACCGTGGTTCACTGAATAACCTCGGCTACACTGCGATTTCCTCCCAGCATAACACAAGCAAGCAAAGCAGATCTGTAAGCCCTGTCCATAGCCATCAGAGACAGGCAGGCTGATAGCTGCTGGCAGCTCTGCCTGTTCCTCTCTTGTTGTCTTTGATCAGTCTGATCACTGACGCACAGCGTGCCAACTACCCACAGTACTGGGGACTACCTGACACCGCCAGGAGCAAAATACACACACCCAGAGTCCAACACAAGCACACAGGTGCAGCAGTGGTGGAATGTAACGATATATATTTATTAAAGGACTGTAATTATGTTCAAATATGGTTTACTTGTTCTTGACTTTAGTCTTTTTTCCCAATGCTACATTCTGCTTCTACTCTCCAGATCACATTTCAGAGGAACAATTATTTGACCGCTTCAGTGGCTTGTCACTTACAGGCCAACAATTTAAAAATTAAGATTTTTGCAAACAAAACATACATTGAGCTTACATAATATGATGGGTTTTTTTTAAATAATCTCAGCTACCGAATAGTACATAAAAGTATAGCTAAAACGTCAGCAATACCTTAAGACATAAGATAATACATTGTTATGAGGTCCTCAGGTTTTTGTTATAGTTAGCACATGGGCTCACCAAACTGCACAAAACAGAACAAAACAAAACAAAACAAAAAAATCTACAAAATAATGCTTCAAACAAGGCAGCGCTTTGACACACATGATGTGATTTATAATGGATTTGAATCAGTTTTAACAACACAGTTCCAATTTGCAAAACTAAGAACAACATGCTGGCCTTCCAATTTGTACACGAGATCTCATAAAAACAACACGTTTATCACAGAAACAAACAAGAAAATTCATTATGTTTCATGTTTTCAAATCAACAGCACAACTGGTGCACTTACAAACTGAATTGCAACTCACAGTACAAAGGTTAATGTGAAAAAATGAAGAAATCGCATAGTGGTGAAATCATGATTAATGATGTAGTATCACCTGGGAAATGTTGTTAGCAAACACATGTTGAACTAATGCAGAGATCTGTGTGTCTAACCATACGTAGGGCTGCATCGTGCAGTATTCTGCCAATTATTATGAAACATTGATATAATGTATAAGAATACACTTACATATCTTTGAAATATAATTAAGTGTGGAAATAATAAAAGCATAAACTGCAAATTTAAAGCCTTTTCAGAACGTGGTTTACGGCAACATGTTTAAATGTTTTAGTGGAAAACTGAACAGTAAGTGTTGGTGTATGTTGCAGTTGTTCAGCTGCACTGGCGTAACATTCTCCAAGCATGGGACTGTTTTCTACAGGCAGATATCACTTTCTGACAGGTGCCATTTAAAATTGATGTTTTGCTGGCAGATACCAATCCTCATAGGCAGCTGCCAAATTTTGTGGTATCTAAGCTAGTGGGGTGACCTTGGCTACAACTATTTGGAAAAATATGGTGGTTTAATGTAACTTGGGGTTTTATTAGCTTGGGTCATTGGCGAATAGTAACTAATAGCCAAAGTGGGCTTTTGACAACAGTTCAGTGATCACCTTCTCATGCTTGTTGTGTGCACACTCACGATTTCCTGTTCAGTTCATTGCAACATAATAGGTACGCTTACTTTTGGTGTTACCTACATGTAGAAATAAAGTTGTTTAGCTAACTGTCCAAAAATGACTACTTGTGTTTTTTGGGCCTAACTGTGCCTTCCTTATTATCTTATTTAATGCATTCTGTGATCTCAGCATCTACTTTGGTGAGTATACTGGCATCATAACCAATAGAACCAACACCTGGGGGTACAAACTGCTAAATTTAAACAAAATTTGTGCAAGTTGTTTATTTTAGCACTCACTGAAAAATTTAGGACTTTTCAGGGGGACTTGATGTGACTCCCTAGGGTGGCACTGTGGTGAAGTCCTGCTCAGGTAGGGCAGCTCAGCTGTGGCTAAGCTCCTGTAAAGCTTGGTGACAGCGAGGAAGGTCACAAGTCAGCAATAGGTGGGGATGACAGTATGACAGTGAAACACTGAGAGGAAGCCTGGGCGCCTAAGGGAGAGGACAGAGGTGTAGGACTTGTGTGAAGTGGGACATGTGTGTGTTTGTGTGTGTTTGCATGTTAAGGACA
>JAPZDX010000020.1:17424269-17435038 GCA_029783625.1 Naso annulatus | reverse complement strand
GAAAATAAGTCAGGATTCAATCTGGATATGCCAAAAATCCAATCTGGACTTGCAGTCTGTACAAGGCCTATATGTCAGCCCTGTGATGAACTTGCAACTTGTCCCTGCCCCTGCCCTTCTCTACAGCCCCCCGACGACCTTGCAAAAGGATAAGCGGTTATGAGAACGATAATGAATGAATATTGGAAAAGGAGAAATTTGTGTCAAAATATTATCTCAACTGAAATTGTAGTTTGTTTTTCAATGAAAATGACAGTAATAATTTAAAAATAATCATTCCCTGTAATATCACAAATCAGTCCAAATAATTACAATTAGTTATTTATTTCAAAATCATGCAGCCCTGCAGTACCACCAGCTGTACAAATTAAAACAGATAACATCCTTCGAAAGCTTGCACAGAACAGCGCACTGTAGCACTGCAGAAGAGATACTTGCAAGACCTTGCACATCTATTCCAAGCAGAGTTTCTCACCTTCTCTACTCCAGCTAGTGTTAATTAGCAACCTCATTAGCAAAAAGTCATGTGAACACACTTTGAGTCTTTATTCCTCCACTAGTTTTTATTCGGTTGAGGAGGAAAAGGAACAGAGTGGTTGTGAGGAGGGAATAAAAACACATTGAAACAATCTCCTAAATGTTCTAACTTGCAGAGGAAGGATGCTTGTGAATAACGTTACAGATGCTCATGCAGCGCCGACTGTTTTTATCTATTTGTGGATGAAGTTTGGATTTTCCCTGTGCGAGGTATCTCACCTACATCAGATATCAAACACTGGATCTGTTTACATTGTGTACGATGGGACTCCTTCTACTTTTTGAAACAAAACAACAAGAGGGGATATTTAGTGTGAGGGGAAGATGTAAAGAGGAAGAGACAAACGTGAGAGAGAAAAAAACACACACACACACACGTAGAAGGAGAGTGAGGGCACTGACAGTGATAGAAACTGCCCTGGCCTCTCCCCTGGTCTCCTGAGTGGCAGGGTCTGTGCCAGCCTGTCAGCCTGTCTGTCATCACCATTGCTTAGTATTCTCCTTAAGACCATCTGCCTGCTCATTATACACAGGCTCTTGTTCTGGACTGACATGTTTTCTTTACATCGATATTTTCATTGCAGCTCAAACGTACCCTTTCCCCCGCAGAACGGGAGGGCGGTAAGCCTGCCCAAGAGGCATACTTTGAGATGGAATAATAGTCCATAAGAAACTTTCTGTATCCTGGGTGATGCTGTGATACGATGTGGACAAAGAAAACAAATGACCACAATGTGTTTTATCACGGTGACAGAAAAAAGGCTGATACAGTAACAGCTCTACCTGCTAGCCGGGGCCATTCTTCTCATATCTCAATTGCTTTCACAACCAACTTTAATTTCCTCTAAAAGATGACATTATCAGAAGCCAAGGTTAAAGGAACGAGCCAATTTAATAACGATCTTAGCTGTGCTATCTTAGCGGCTGGAGGATAAAGCAGCCAGCCAAAACAAGATCAAGAAAAAGTGCTATTAGTACTGCAGTGTCACTGTGTCTTTGGTGAGGTATGGGAACTTAGAAAGATGTATGGCCAATAAAAAACACCACAACTAACAACAAGCCATTAGTGGGGAGGACATTAAATTGTAATTGAAGAGAAAACTCAAATGGCTTTTTATTTTTAGTGAAGGGGAAAGAAATTCTCTCCTGAATAACAGCAAATTGGTGGAGGAATGCAGTTCTGTCGCAAAAGCAATGTCAGGATTGTCCAACATTATTTCAGCATTTACACAAAGGGTCACAGAGCCAGGATAGATGTAATTTTTTGAAGGTGCCTATATCTACCTGGACTGCTCAACCCTATTATACAAAAACCCACTCTCAATAAAGTAGCCGGAGCAGAAATTCCTCTGCTGTAATTGGGTGTGAGCATTGTTTCCTGTATTAACACACTGTTGGGTGGCAATATTCCCACAGAGCATGTGCTTTCATGTATCCCATTCCATGTTATCTGTCAACTTTTCAAAGGGCGGAGGGCTGTCAGTGGTGCGAGAGACCCCTGTGCTCACTGTGTCACTCTCATTATAAGCCTAAAAAACAAGACAGATATTCAATTTAGATAAGTCCCCAGACCATGCTTGCCTCGCCTATATGAGACAATGCTCTATTTCTCTCGACCATGCTCCACAGAACATGGATGCCGCATTGTCCCTCACTCCGACAGGGCTAAGCAGAGGAAATTTCCAATTACGGATCGAAAGGACAGTTGGGAGAAAAGCGAGAGGGAGATGGAATGAGAGTGAGGTCAGGAAAAAAAAGACCACAAAGGTATCATTACAATAAGTCTCTCCTTTTGTTGGGTCGCCATGTAGTTTATATTTTTTATCTAAACTCTGACAGAAAAGTTGATTTCCTTAGAGTGCCGGGCTACTCACAGCTGCAAAAGAGGAAAGCGCGGAACGATGGAGAGACAAGTGAGTCAGACAGACAGAGAGGAAAAGTGAAACATTGAAAGGCATCAACAACCAGAAATAGAAAGGAACGCATCTCTGAGAGTCCTCAACGTTTTTTCCATACCTCCTGTGGAGAAGGAAAATAATTAGGCATGAGAAGAAACTTTTTTTTCTGCTTGTGCGCACATAAACACACACACACACACATACACACACAAATCAGCGATAAGCAGGCTACTGGTAGCGAAAGCTAATAAAGAAATCATTCATTACTTTTCATGTGCTGAACCCTTATCATCTTATTAGGACATTATGGTGACAACAGCATTTGAATTGAATTCAAAAGACGATAAACTGTCAAATAATATTCATCATCCTGCAGGGTAATTTGAAACAACTCTAATGTGTGTTCTTGCTTTGATTATCGTTCTGTTTTAGATCTGTTACAGTTCATCTCCATAGAAGTTAGTTTTTATAAAGGCTTTTTGCCTTTATAGCGTGATTACACCTCTGCATGTTATCAGAATATAAGCTACCCCAACAGCATCTCTTTGGCTTATAAACACTGAGTTATGTGATAACAGCCAATTCTCCAATCATACAGACACGCACACACACAACACACAAAAAAAAAAAGCTGTTCTGCTTGCAGTAATGAAAGGGAGTCAACTGCCTTCAGGTGCGGCTGTGCTGATGCGTGTTGGCAGGCGCTGCCGTCGCCAGTGTAGAAAAACACAGAGAAATCTGCTCTGCTGTCCTGCCTCTCTCAACCATGGAGGACAGCGGAGGCTGACTGACAGGGTTTGGAGCAGCGTCGGGGATCCACAGCCAAGACCCAGACCACAGCAGCCTGTCTGTCTCTCTCTTTGAGAGAGAGGTGGCTTTTCACACTCCACAAGACCCACATGAGCCACTGGATCAGTCAGTACCAGATGTACCGTTTGTGTTAACATGTGTGCATGTGTGTACATATGGGCACACGTCCTTTTAAAGTGCTATTTTTGGTTTATACAACATCTCACACTGTAAAACTGATGACATTCTTTGTGCTTGTTTGATGTCGATTCAGGCTCCACAGCACAGGGTGACACTGCCACATAAACAGAGGAGCCATATGGACAGGTGTTAGGAGAAAATCATATTACTCACTGACTCTTTGGGGTGCCTCTGAGCACAGGAACAGCCATGAATATCTCCTTTAGCTAATGAAGGTGCCAGCATTAATATTCACTGAGTGTGCAGCGATTTACAATAGGAAAGACCATCACAATATTCATCATGGGGTGCCCACCGTTCCCCTGATAGACAAGCTGGAGCTGCATTTCAGCACCTTGCACTGTTCAAAGGGCACATTCAGGCCAAGAGCGAGCCTGAATATTAAAAAACCTTAATCTACTGTACAGAGTCAGCATGTATTAAGTGGCTTTTCCCACCTTCGTCAAAAACCTCATGAATAGACCCCGGTTATACAAGTTTCATGTAGCCCACTGACGGAGGGAGTTTTGAATATAGGGCACCAAACCAAGGTGGAGATTTCAGAGGCTCATGAGGGACCACTCATCAATATTCATGAAGGATTCCTGGGCTTCCCTACTGTACGGCAAAGCCTGTGTTAATATTCATAAGGTAAGGATTGTGATCTGGCGTGGGCATGGAGAGCAACACAGGGAAGCCCACATTATTGAGCAATGAAAGAAGAGGGGAGACGCTCAAGTTTCAGGACCATGGACAGTTCTCAGTGGTTCAGCTTGTTGTCAAAGGCCAAAAGACATTCATATTGGAAAATGCATATTATCTGAATTATATAGGTTTTTCCAAAAAAGTAAAACCATGATTACCTCCAATCCTGTAGCTGGTCATATAGTAACATTCAGATCTGCTTCTACTTAAGAAATACATAAGGCAGAGGCCAAACTAACATTTTAAACTACATGCATATACATACAGTTTCAGTGTGCTTTGTCATGTTAAATACATCCCCTCAGCAAAATCTGTCCCAGTTCTTATCTTAAGATAATTTTGAAGTAACTTAATTTAATTCTAAAATTGCCTGAAGCTATGCGTAGACGTTGCAGTTAACTTAATAATTCCTTTATGCATTTTTGAACTGAAGCCACAGCCTGTACTGTAATGAAACTGTTCAAAAAAAAAAAAATTGATTATTTCTCAGCAGCACTTCTGTTAACTCCTGTTATTTATGGCAGCCTCCACTTAGAGATCTGTTGCTTTGTAGAGTAACACTTCATGTTCAATACTTGATTGAAATACATAATATAAAGGCGTGGCGGTTTTCATAGCAAGGAGCAACGGAGAGAGAGAGAAAGAGCAGCACTGCCAACAGCTTGATTTAGGGATTATATGAAATATTTTCTTTTACATGTAAATGTGGTGAGTCATGCTTGACAAATTGAAAATGTCCTTTAAGGTTTATTTATATTTTCTCCTCTAAATTGAGCTTTAACTGACATTGTAATTACGGACAGTAAGTATGTAAAACTATGTGCTGTTCTTATCAAAATAAACTCTTTAAGAAAAGAAAGACATTAAGTATTCAACAGCAAAAACATCTTAACTAAAAAATAAACATGAACGCTGAAACACATAGAAAGTACAAGTGATTTAAGAAAGTTGAACTGAAATAAGTTTCACACTGATGCAAACCAATACATATGCTAATATCCAAAGACAGAGTTTTTCATCTGAGTCAATGCAGCAGTTTTAAGAGCTGTAAAATAAAAGTAGTTAAAGAGCAGCAGCAGCAGCAGCAACAGCGGCAGCAACACAGGCTCAGCAGAGGGCAGATTTCCCAGCACATTGCAGAGCACAGATAGCTTTATCAGGACATTAACAGAGCAGCGTATAGCACACAAGCCAACACTATCAAGTCAGCAAACAAGTGGGCCAACTGGCCAACAAGCCAGCCAGAAAAGCAGAGACACAAACTGTAGAGGGAGCCAATCAAGCCTGAAGTCTGAAGCAGCTTCCTTCTGCTGCGACCTCACAACTTGACCAGGGCCAACTGCCTGTCAAGGGTTATTAAGATAAAAATCAGATATGTAGCATTTACAAAACTATTGATTGATCTAAAAGGGGAAAAAAAAATATTGCTTTGACTTACTTAAGAGTAAAATTTAGCACAGCTGAAAGCACCGTGTTTGAGCATGAACTCAGCTGGTTCAGTTGTTTTGCTCCAAGAAACTACTGAGGCCTGGTGCTCTGGCTACTCTGCCTCTCCTGCTAACACAAGCACATACACGCGCCGTGCATGCCAACCTCCCCACGTCCCCACCGTCCCACCCCCTCACACACACACACACACACACACATTCATATGTAAACACCCAGAGACAGGCTGTTCCCCTCTGAGTGAGTGCAGCAGAGCGCAAGCTGCTTAATAACTGGCAATGATGGGCTGCTCGGTCCCAGTCGGAGACCAACCTGAAGCGCTCTGCCCGGGATGTCAACTCTACTCACATCAATTACCACCGACTGCTAGCCTGCCCTGCACCACAGCACTGACTGACAACTAGATAGCACTCTCACTACTGTCGGCTATGGTGACTTTGGATTTAGGTTTGCGGTCGTCACAATGTCAAACACCTGCTCCCACAAGTGTCAAGTAGCCACTCCAGAGTCTCCAGAGCCTGTTTACTTTGTGTAAGGTGTTCCAAAAAAAAAAAAAGCTCTGAGGTTACAGAGGAAGGCTAAACTGGTCAGGTTGTGGTTTAATCATGAAAGAAGTATAAGGAAGGGAGCTGTGTAGTACATAATCCTGCAGTAACAATGTCCTTTGGCGGATCTGGTCACTAATAGTCCAGTGGCGAGTGTTGTCACAGGTATGTCTAGGCAGGTAAACTCACATGCCTGGCTGAACAACTCACTGCTTCCTGCCAAGTCAATTATCAACCCAGTGAATTGCTAACCAAGGCATGTGAGCCCCCAACTAAAGAATGCCAGTGACGAGCCAAGTCCGTTATAAATCCAGTGGGTTGCTCGGCTTGACACCTGCCAAAATCAAGAATCATCTTCTACTTCAAACACCTGAATTTCCAATGAGCCAGGAGAAAGACTTTCAAGAATAACAGACACAACATATGGTGCATATGCCACCAAATGTGCAAATCAGCACTTATATTTTCAGTCACATGGCAACCAAAACATGAAAGCATCACAGTGCACGCAACAAAAGGCTCATGAACACACAACTTAAATAAATATAGTGCAATAATTCACAAGTAATATCAAAGCAAATAACCGCGCATAGGTGGGTAAGCTGGAGTTGGAGCCAAAAGCAAACTGGCAGCCAAACTATGAGGCACCATGACTAATGCATCGCCCACGAGAAGATCTGTCAGACCGCAATAAGCACCCAACCCCACCCCAACCCCAAAAAGAAATTCCTGCTTGTAAACAAACTGTACCCAACTGTTTTTAAACTAATGCTAAGACCTGGAACGACGTCCATGAAACTTCAAGAAACTGCATAAAAACAACCATTTTGTTTGAGTGATTGGCAACAGACTCTCAAGTTGCTCTTTAAGCTCGATGGCTGGATATTTCTGCCTGCATTGTTTGGTAGCTAAACAAGATCTACACTGTTAGAATCCTGGGAGCCTTAAATAACTCTGTAACACACAGGATGGATTGCTCTGATCTGCGGCTGTGAAGTAGCTTGTCCTGTCAGTGAAACTGACATCAGTTCAACCTGCTAGAGTGGACAGCTGTCAACTTTCTAATTTAGGGCATGTCGGATACTGTTAACTTTAGCACTGTCAGGCATGACTTACCTAACTTCATAATAGACTGATATTAGAGGATAGTTCTTGTGTTATTTAATCCTTATTTTGTTTAAGAAAATCCTCAAAATACCCAAACAACAGTGAATTTATCAGACAATAACAAGCATGGTGGTATATGATGTAAAATATGACTAGTACTACTAGTATATACTAGTATATATATATATATATATGACTAGTAAAAATACATAAAATATCCAAACATATGCATTGGGAGATGCATTCCTGGATTACACTGAACATGATCAGTGCATTGTATTCTAAAATAACAATATCAATGTCTGTATGGTCAGTTGGTAAACATGTTACTGCACATGATGAGGGAACAAGCTCCATGTTTTTTGCAAGCTCAAAGAAACACATCAGTGTTACTACATGACGTTGTCCTTTGTCAGCATCGGCCACATAGGTTACATAAATCCCACGCATTTCCCCAAAATGGAAACCTATCGTGTTTGTTTACATTTTGTTCACATTCAGTAAGCATTACAGTACTTGAAAATGTGTGACAACATTAGTTAAAACAAATGTCTGTGTCAAAATCCTTCCTCGCACAAATATTCAAGCTACGAAGGAAGCACTTGTAAGGAACTACTTTTCCAGGCATAATAGCTTTCTAACTCCCCACTCTTGTTTAGCAATATATCACCAAATAAACGCAGACGTTCTCTTTAGAAGAGTGAATTACCCAAACGTAGCAACTTTCACATGTCCTGTAGCGTTTCTATACCATGTTTCAATTTGATTGATAGTAAATGGTTGAATTTTAACAACATTTGTAACAGATAGGAGTGATCCCTGTTAATGATGAGAAGTCAGAAATAGATTGGTTTGGTCTTTTAAGGAGCTGAGAGAAAAAAGTATTATATTTGCTATATAGCAATAATGTATGTTATTACACCTATTCAGTGTAATATTTGGGTTTGGATGGAGCTGGGTCTTGCAATAAAGGCAATATAATGATAGAATCCCCGGGCCTTGGTCTGCATGTTCTGCTGCTGTTGTCTTGCAGCCCTTCAATAAGACAGATCGGTTCAGCAGGGATTTCCACAAGGTCCATGTTGATCACATCTGGCCCTGCTCTGGCACGGGCCCTTTATGATAGAGAGCAAGAGGGTCCCCCATCTCTCCAGACTCTAATATACAAGACCTGCTCCTTTTGAAATTGACTGTAACCTCTGCCACACTTGCAATGGACTAGTGCTCTCCACTGTATGGGATTTCTGATCTCTCCACTGTTCTCTCTGCTCTCTTATCAGCCATGTTCTATTTTTCTGCTGGGATATTAAAGTGTGCTCAGTGACACTGGCACACTCATGAACACTGGCTGCTTACACAGATGCACACGCACGCAGATGCACATAGACACTCGCATTTGTGCCAGCAAACACACTAGATTATCATACACACACGCTGTGCTCCGACATGAAGTTGTAAAAAAATGAGACAAGCTTCTTTGCAGAATGTCACAATTTAATAACTTCCTTATTTCTATTCTGTTTGTTTTCCTCATCAGCAAAATATTTTAATCTGCTACAGAGCTCTGCTGTCATAAAGCGCGCAGAGCATACAGTGCTGCACTTCCCGACAGCAGATCCACATATGGCAGCTTAGGTTGCTTGGCAAGGAAAAAAAATATTAAAAATCTCACTTTGCATCGTGAGCTGAAGTTCACTCACACATGAATATACGCATTCAGATTCTGATTAATTATAGTGCACAGACAAATGCGCACATGTGACAGCCCACATGCATTGCAAACGCTTTGGTGTCATATTCTGTTTCAGCCGTTGGTGTTTTTGTGCGTTTTTCTAAATGCCAGATATTGTATGTGCGTGTATGTGTTAGCTTGGGTCAATATCTTTGCTTCTAAAGGTGTGGTTATGCACATGTGAGTGTGTTTGTCAGTGTGTGTGTGTGAGTGTAGTGAGAGGGTAATAAATCATGATCTGAATGCGGACATGGCGGAGTATGAAACCTCACGCTCCTGCTGCCACCTCAGGCAACAGCTGCCCTATACCAGCCAACCACCATCACATTTCACATGCTCTCTAATCAACAGGGTAAGTGCAAATGGATTAATATAGTTAGACCGCTAATGCCACAGATTACAGTGCACAGCAGCCTAATATGAAATGTATGTGTTGCTCAGGAAACATGATTGGAAAAGCTGTTGATACATAGAATGTTCTATTAAAAAGTAGGCGATGCTTTACAGGCTGACACTGGCCTAAAATATGACTAAACCCGACACGTGCACGGGAGCAGGTGTTCTTTAACTAAGCACACACTTCGTGCAAATGTCAACCAGTGGTTACTTTCTACTTCAAGGTCTTTGGCTGTCAAAGTTCTCTATGGTTCGTGATTACAGCTGCTTTCATTCCTGCCCTGTGCATTTGAGTGCCTTTTCACTTGAAATGCAACAAGCAAACAAAGGAAAGAGCGCTCCGTTGTGTACCTGCTCTGCCTCTAGGAGACATGCAGATGCTTTGTATAAAGAGCTGAGCAGATTAGCACTTCATTACCGTGCTAGATTGTTTAACGAAGACACTCAGGGAACAGAGAGGCAGCTGGATTATGACCAAGCCATGTTTTCCATTTAGACAGGATTATTACTTCAGACTGCACACCTTGCATTGGGAATATGACTTAAAACTGATGAAAACACCCATCAGCCAATCATCTTACGACGCCCAAACTCCCTCGTCGCATGAGCCCTAAACTGACAGAGCTTTGGCATCTGCCTGCAACATGAAAGTTAGAGAACTCATCAGCACATACAGAGAATTAGACAATGAGTTGAATGGTGTGTGTTTGGTATCTACATAATTCAAGGAACCGCAGTTTTGCTTAATGTCACTATTCAGAAGACCTGGCTGGCAAGTAGTTTTCAAAATTCACTATGGTACACAGCTGGCACTGAGCTCAGATGTCCATAGTAGCTCATTGTAATGGCAGAAATGGCATACTGTGGAATTAAAGCAAGAATTTATATGATGACTCTTTCATCCTTTTTTTCTGACCTCAAGAAGGAACATATGCAAAGAGTCAATTTGAAACTAAGGTAGGCTATTTATATTTTGTGTCAGTGGGCAGAAATTCTATAATAACCTTTCAGCATATTGTAATTCAGGTGGTCTGAAAGAACACTAGACTTCTGCACCTCTGCTTGGCTCTGTATTCAGGCTTCAGAAAATTAAGATCATGACGGACACTTTTTGGTCAATTACAGGTCATTTCAGAAAGCGCTTGTTGCATACATGGAAAAGCAACCCCAAAAATGGAAGATCAGCATATCAAGACGGTAAACTAAAAGAGAGAGCGACAGCAAACAAAATAAAACGTGAGCTGGGTGATGGGCGGGTCAAAGCTACGAAGCAAAACAAGGAGGGGAGCAGGAGAGTTGCCTCCTTAGGAGTCTCATGCTACAGCTAGCTTGATTTTCAGACATTGCCTAACCAAGCTTTAAAGATAAAAATTATAAAGCAGTTATGCTTGTATCTTTATCTATATGTCTATCTATATATATCTATATAACTAT
>JAPZDX010000020.1:17370217-17381659 GCA_029783625.1 Naso annulatus | reverse complement strand
TCGCAAGCCGTAATAGCCCACAATAGGCTAACTGTAATAGTTCACAAACTCACAAGCTAACGGCTAATTTAGCTATCAGTGGATGAAGCTGTTAGAATAAAAGTATAAAGATAAATGTATTCTGAATGTTTTGTTACTTTGGGGTTTTTTTTGTTCTCAGCACAGACAGAGGCAAAAGCAAACTCATCTCAAGTATTTATTAAGAAGCCGACCAACTTCTGTTGGCTAACATGCTAACTTGTATTAGCTAACCCTAGCAGCTTTCTAACTACTTCTTCTTCTCCTTCGGAAATACACGACCGCATTGCATTGTGGTGTACGGGAGTAAAATGTAGGGTACATTGTATGTACACTGAAATTTGTTGTGCATTGTGGGTGTTTTATAGTGGACTATACAGTGAATGACGTGATCCACTAAGCATTTGAACACGAATACAAAATGGCGAGCACACTATATAGTGCACTATTTCCATGATAGGGAACAGTTTCGAACACACCAGGTACATGTGTGTGTGTGTGTGTGTGTGTGTGTGTGTGTGTGTGTGTGTGAGTGAGGTTGGGCATGTGATCCCGTTGCTCTCAGGCTAATTGGGCTGCTCATGTGGCACCTGCAACTCATTTTTATTCGCCACCATTAATCATCACCAGTATAATCTCAGTGGTAGTTCTGTAACCCTCATGGCTGCACCTCTAACATAAGTTGCTAGCATTTTTCTTTCCAGTATTGTTTCATGGAGTTTATTATCTTTGAGTTATTTCCCTCATGTTGTGTTACCCGTGTGGTTATTGTCTCTCCTACGCTTCAGCCACACCGATCAACCCTCCCTCACCATCCCAAGCCACACCCCTCCAGCAACACCCACACTCACTGCTCTCAGCGTCCTACCTGCCACACCATGTCATCCATTCTTTTCGAGCCTGTCACGGCTCCGGCCATGTTTTTTTTCTCCTGTATGTCTCTCTCACCCCATTTACACCTGGTATAATAATGTGATCTGTATCTAGATAAGTTATCCTGATAGGGAAAAATATGGTGTAAACATGTTATGAACAGAATTAGATCAGATCTGCCGTACCACATCTGAAAGTAGCCTGACTCACGTTGTGTTTGGATCGTCTGTAGGTGTAAACGCAATCCGTGCAACAAGCAGATATCCGCACATGCAACGTCATCATCCCGCCTTGACCTGTGACATCATTCAGTGCTGCAATGAACAGCACAAAAATTGCCGGGTACTTCTCTTAAGCAAGCTGAATGTAAAATCGTCAAAAGAAAACTGTGTAATGGAGGCTTCGCGTGCCGGCAGCCACCAAGAAACACTGTGTTTTATTGCCATGTTGATAGCCTACAGCTGATTTGCTGCTGATCAGTCATGCGCAGCTTTTGCCAGAGGACAGAGATCCGATTTCATTGTTGATAACGAAAACGCATTAAAAACACCAGGTGTAAATGCAAACACAAGATCAGCGACCTGTCTGCAATCAGCTTATCAAGCCAGCTTAAACTGCCCTGGCTCTTCTTCCACTCACTGTCAGATTGTTCTGCCTGCTCAGTGGTAGCTTTGCTCTGTGCGGCTCAGTATTTCACATACTAGAGTTATTTTTTGTGATTTAGGTCTTGTAACTCCTGAACAAGTTTCTTCTTTGTGCTTAGACCTCCAGTGCTAGTGCACTCTCCACACCGTCAGCCTCCACATCCAGCCCAAGCTCTCTGCTCCACCCACCAGCTGGATAATTACCATTCAACCACTCCACAGCCTGCCTGCCCCAAATCATCCACCCTCCTCCCTTCATCCCTTTTTTTCATTAAAACCTGTTGCTAACTGCACCTTTTGCGTCTGTTTCTGCTTTTGGGTCCCAATCTAACACAAGCCATTTCAGTCTGTTCACTGCCAGCTTATGCCATCTAGCTCACCTGACACTTCAGACAGATTTCCCCCCTGTCCTGAATGGGTCAATCACAAAAGCTTTTATATATATGATGCTATAAAAGGATGACTGACCGAGGAGTCTTACTGTCCATGGCTTTGAGAAGTCACATGTCACAAGTATCACTGATCTGTACCAGAACAACTTAACATGCTCACAACCTCAGACCAAACTTTTAGATTAGTTAACGCTGGTTTTTGCACCCAGAGGCATTTTGGTCAATGCTGCTTGGAAATTGATCAGTTAATTCAGGAGAACCTGACTGATTTGACTTGACATGCAAGTTATTTTATGGTTGCTTATCAGAGCAACTACTGTCCAGTCATTCAACTTTGTGTGCTCATACAGGGGTTTATTGTTCACGGTGCATTTTTTCCCAGGATCCCCAGTCAGATTAATCTGACCATTATTATAGGAAGGGTTAGTGATGAAGCAAACTATTAATCAGTTACAATTAATTACAGCTGATTGTAATGATAATTTAATATTCAGAAGTACATTTAGCAGCAAATTGTTGCTCGTCTCTTTAAATATATAAACAGATTCATTGGAAAAAACATTGATATTGATGGACAATGAAAGAAATGTGAAAGCAAGACAAAAGTAGAGAGAAAAAGAATGAAATGGAAAAAAGGCAGAGAGGGAATAAACAATACAGAGATGTAAATCAAGACAAGGAGGAGAGCCGGAAAAAGAATGGACACATGCAGGATCCGAACAGAAAAATGAGCAGAGGGGTCAGGACGATGAAGAGACGGGCTGTGTCAATATCTCAGCAATTATTCATGCAAGCCAATCCCCTACAGATCAGACATATCTTTCTGTGTCTTCACCCCACCTCACCCCTTCCTCCCCTTACGCTGTCTCTGACTTTCATTTAATTCCCTCTGTCACTTTTGGAGCTCTATTTAAACACAAGTGGCAAAAACACAATGAGAATCGGCGCAACCTTGAAATCATTCTCAGCCTTTATGTGCATGTCTCTCACAGTCTGTCTCATTTTCCTTTCTCTTTTCCTCTCTCTCATCTCTATTTGGTCTCCTAGCAACCCAAGAAGCTGTAGGTAATTATACGGAAGATATTGATCTCGAGGTTTTTGGTTCCGTCTCTACTCCCCCTCCATCTCCCTTTCTCTCTTTCTCCTAATTTCAGTTCAATTTCCACTTTTAATTTCCCTTTTTTCCTTGAGAGACACACACAATGGCAGCTGCAGGAGGGGCTCTACGTTTTGTCTGGCCAAGCAGCTTCATCATGTGCCTAACGACTGAACTTAACGTCACAGTAGTGTGCTCAAGCATATTGCCATGACAACATGACAAGAAAAGTTATACAGCTGCCACCCTGAAGTGACATTTTGGTTTGGAGAGTTGGACAAGTGACCAGCGTTTAACAGGTGATTTACAGTTTAATTTCCGCTTCTGCACAAAATGGTGATTGTGCTGATAACCTTCAGTGTGTGTGTGTGTGTGTGTGTGTGACTGACAGGCGCTGGTCTCACCACATGCTGTCACACTTTTATTGCTAAAAATATTCTTGCACATTGGACAGTGTGAAGCTCTTTTGGTCTTTCTCCGTCCTTTCTGCCTTATTGCTTCTGCAAATACACAAACACACACACACAGACACACACACTTGATAATTCATTCCATTTCTTTTGGCTGGCATAGGCAAGGCCGCAACTGTGTTTAAACTCCAGACTAGAGATTAAAAGAATGCTGTTCTCCTGAGGGAGGCCAGCCAGGCACCTTTTTAAACTTATTTTTTGCTGTGTTCCATTTCATTATTGGAAAACACATCAGTTTTCCCGCCGGCTGCTCTGCGGTGTGAGGAGGATTCCTGGACACAGAAGAGGGGGACTGATAAAGATAGAATTGATTCCAGCCAGCAGCAGCAGCAGCAGCAGCCGTAGTGGAGGGGTCTCAGTTTAGACCTGCAGCTAAATGTCTAGTTTTTTCCTCTGTCTCTCTCTCACCCTCATCTAAAGGCAAGTTGTCACCGAGGCAACATCAATCTCCTGCCTCATGACTTCTTAAAGCCTGCCTTCTCCCCTGATGCCTTATCACTTCATCTGCAGGCAAGATTAAAGAGGTCACCTCCAAGTTTCCACAATCTAACTACCTAACAGGTATACTAAACTGCAGTCTATCTTTTAAAACAGTTCAAAGGATGAGTTCAGACTTTTACAAGTCAACCTTAAAGGAATAATTTAACATTCTGAAGAAATACAACTATTGTACAGAGTAAGATATTAAGATTTAAACCATTCTCATGTCTGTACGGTACAGCAAGTAGCCAGGTAGCTGTAGCATGAAGACTGGAAACAGGGAGAAAAAGCTACTCCGGCTTGGCAAAAAGTCAAAAGTAGGATTGCAAAGCACTTTTTTCTTTTTAAAGCAATCAATGGTAACATTAAAGGCAGAGTATATAACATTTATGAAGCAATTTGCATTTTTAAGTGCCAATGACTGAATGGGTAGTAATGCAACTTTTAAAAATGAGACTTTTCCTCAACTTTCTCTGCTGCCTGAAACAGGTAGTATACTTACTTCGATGAAAGGGACTCTAAAATCCAAAGGATGTGATGTTTCTGCGCGTTACCAAGTGTGCTCAGCATGTAAATAAGAGAGGAAGAAGCTCAACCGGCTAGCGACAACAGTAATGAAGTCCAATAATAAATGACCCTCACAGTGTCCATGCAGATTCCAGCAAATAGCTTACATGAAAAAGAAGACGAATCAATGATCGTCAAGCTTTCTCCGAGGGGCTCAGCTATGTCAGCATTGCTCCATTAGCTGGATGACATCAACACAAAAGAACATGTTGTGTTACCAAAGGTAATTTTCCATGAAAAACACTCATTTCACTGAATCAATTTGCTCATGTTTCAGCACAGAAGTCTTTTTTTTTGTCAATAAACACTGTTCTAAATCAGAAAGTTAGTCAAACTAAAATAACAGTGCAACAAACCTACCTCATCATCTATTGTCATGACCGGTAAATCAAATCGACTCTCCTGTCACTGTTTTGGCGGGTGCTCGCTCACACTGATGTAGCCAAAGTACACAGACTGCAGCTCACATTACCACCACCGGTGTCACTATTGAGAGGGAATTTCTGAGTGTTACATATTCAGCCTTTAAGGATCGATTAATTGATTAATCAGATTTTTTACAGACTGCAATTCCTTTGACATCCATTATAGCAGTTGTTGTCTTGTATGTTCAACAAACACCATTTCCAGTGAAAATTCATCCGACAACATCCAGGCGGATGTGTTATGGACGAGGTAATGTATCAGCCTTTTCTTTATTTTTATTGACAGCCAGATATTTTACAAAACACAACAGTAAATATTTTGTCATTTCATGCCTGTTTTTACCTAATCATGGTATGTTTAGTCACATTTACTGACTTCTGATTTAGGGAGACTCCATGACTGGGCAATAAAAACAAAGTAACAACCAATCACATTACAGAAATGAACCTATTTCTAACCAATCACATGGCAAAGAACAGTCCTTTTCCTAGAAGGACACAGTTGGGTTTGTACTGTTGTGGTATTATATGTCAGAGACTTAAACAAAAGAGACAACCTCTCCCTCAGCAGTCACAACAACCTAAAAGGTAAATGGCTTTTAGGGATAAATGTGGTAATTAGATGTCAGGGGTGTCTGTAAGTGAATTAAAGACTCAAACTGGGCCAGGGAACATTAAACAGACAGGTGATGTATGTGATTGTGTAACTAATCTGTTAAAGATCACTGCCACAATACTACAAACCAAGTCTATTACATAAATCATCATTATATGATAAAGTACAAACAAACATGTTAGCTATGAAACTTTCACATGTCTGCACTTCACTAAGGAGATGATATATTCTGTTTAAAAATCATAGCTTTGACTGGATGGTCTAAATATAAAGACGCATGTTCATTCAAATTATATATTTGAAATATTATTTTCTGATGTCTTATATGGCCAAACATACACACACACGTAATAAGTGCCTGTGTATTTGTAAACATTACGTGGAAACTGTTGAGAAAATAATATACAACAAAACCAGGATAAGAGCAGACAATGAGAGGGGACAATAAGCCAAAAAAAAAACAAAAAAAAACAACATATTGTTATGAGTCCGTCTATGCTCCAGTGAGCTCCTCGTTTCAATATAGATGAAGAAAGCTGGGCCCGGGGACAGCAGAGAGATATGCAGGCAGCCCACACATATCTGATGATGTACAGGCCTGCCTGCACATTCTAAAGAGAACACGTTTTCCAGCTAGCCTTTTATAATTGTATTTTTTTTCTATCCAAAAGGCCCTTGAGCTAGACTGGTATGCTCCATCTGAAGCGGTTGGTGTAGTAATGGGTCATAGTGATGCATTCATACTGGGACTGGCTTAATTGTATTATCAATCTCATCCAGACAGTGCCTCAGCCCCACAGCTCTGGACATGCCACTCTGCATCAGTACTGGGGAGTGAACCATGAGGAATTGCAATCTTCACTTTCATCTGTTTCTCAAGTCTTAAAAGGTGGCATGAGCGGTTAGATGATGTTTTCATCAGAATTTGGGCGCTGCCACCCCTCAGTTCTCACCCTCTCTCCGTCACTTTCTTCCTGTCACTCTCCCTCTCTTTCTCTTTTGCTTTTGCTTTTGGTGTGTCCTGTGTGTTGGTGGCCACTGAGTAAATTCAAGTCTGTTCCAATTTCATGCTATCTTTTAACAAGTTAATTATGTTGAGCCCTACAAAGGCAGAGGACAGACAGAGGAGGTGGCGGCATTGGCAGAGGAACAACTGCCCAGGTCGGCTCTTTGTTGTTCTATCTTGTTTTGTGTCTTCTCCTCCAAGCACTTGCCCTCATCTCTTTTCTCTTCTTCTCTATATTCTCTTGGTGTAACTCCCTCCTTCCCATCCTCTCTTCCTCAGTAGTAATCTTTCCAGCGGCTTCAGTGGTGGTGGAGAGTTTGGAGATAAAAGCGTAGGGAGCTGAGGAGTCCTTGGCAAGCCTTAGGCAAGGAGAAGGTCAACAGGCCTGCTAAGAGGGGCTGTTATCATCTTGGTAACATGTTATCGGAGAGCCTGCAGTAGTGTTTATTTACAGTTATTGCTCCCTCTGGGTGCACACTTCAACGCCTGGGGCTGATTGCTCTGTAATGAGTTCAGGAACACAGGGAGCCGATGCAAGAAAAGAAGAGAAAGAAGGTAGGCAAGAAATCACTGGCCAATAACCGATAGGTCAGCGAGAATAAAAAATCAAGACAGAACAGAAAAAGCTGGTTGTTGAAAATGAAGGTGGACCAGACAAAAAACAGGTGCATTCTTCTGGAAAAGATGTTTTTTTTTTCTTTCCAGTGCTATGTCCGACCATTCAAGAGCCAACAAATCACCCCAAATGGCCAGCAGTTTCTCAACTGAGGTACAGTCAAGTCAATCCAGTATTGCAGTAAACAGCACTTGGCCTGGAGTTGGCTGTGTATGTTCTGAAGAAGGACCATTGCTCAGACTTAAAACACTTGACTATCTCTTTCAGGAATCTGCCTCATAATGTACTTTGCCAGTGATGCTTTTTCTGTATTTATTTGCTCAACCAGTCCAGCAATATGTGTAATCAGATTGAAGTGAAGTGACAAGAGTGAATCAAGGATTTGGGCAACTCAGGAGGCAGGATATCTATAAATCGTAGGGTGGGTTTTTCAGTAGATTGGAGCATTGCAGAGAAAACCTCCCATTGTGGAACAGCTTTTCAATCTATGGAATTACCCTAAGTGCTGCCACTGTCAGTGAAATGCCAGCTTTTCAGGAAGAAAAAAAAAAGATGAAAAAGCAGGAAAAGGCTGTTCTGAATGTCATTCAAAAGGTTTGGCAGAAAATCAAGGAGTTTTTCAGCAATCATTTTGCCAGGCGCTGCACCCAAGCATCGTACAATTAGGAGAAATTAAGATACAGAGCAAAAAAAATATATATAATGAAGTCACAAAGTTTTTTGTTTTTTTTTTAGAATATACCATAAAGGCAAATCCATCCAATGACAAGCTAATCCCTTTTAAACCATCCGATATGGGAGATTAAGAGACATAATTTGGTAATTTAATTTATACAACATAATTCATCAGAAAAGAAGAACACGGGGAGCTTTTTGGGGTGGAGTTTCTCCATCACAGCAGGAGGTTCAAGATGATGCCAAGTTCACGATGCAGAGATGATAACTGGAATGACTTCATTTAGAGAGAAAGGACTCAAAATATCTCTTCCTGTGAACATCTCAGCATTACATTGTTCATACAGATATAGACTGATATGCAATTAATTGAGTCAGAGGTTGCTGAAGTGAAAGTGGTTGATCTTATGTTTTGTATTTTATTGTTACAAACATCATGCTGCATCGCAGAAATAAATGTTTAGCAAATGATCATTTTGTCCTTTTAGTATTTTCTTCTATTTTTCTCTGAAAGACATGTTTGACTTTGAGAGAATAAAAACTGTCCGCTAACGGTGTGTCTTCATGATTAGTTGCAGGAAAGCACAGGCACAGCCACAAATAAACACTTGAGCCTGATTTACGCTCCAAAACTGAATCTGCGCTGCCTCCACATAGGTGCGAACCCTACGCCATAGCTTGACGTGCACCTCCCCAGAAATGTAGCTGCACGTCGCAGTGAAGGGTACCGCCACGGCTGTGACTGGTTCAGCTTTCCACAATTCATCCTCCCTCTGCCTCAAATGTACAGACCATCTCCTCCAACATATTTTCTCCCTTCTGCATTGCAATTCCTGATGTAAAAGTATCTCGTATGACATGTTTATGAACTTCAGCTCAAACACAATCTGCTCAGCTGCACTCGCCCTTGTTTATGGTTACGAAAAACACATCCGGTAAGTCAACACAGTTGCATTTTTAGACCTAGCTGCAGAACGCAGATCAATGGCGAAGGCTCCGCGTTGCAGCCAACACAGAGATAAAAAATCAGGCTTTATTCATATTACTAACTGCACAAAGTCTAAAATATCGAATTAAGTAGATTTAACACCTTACAAATGCACGTCTCTTCTGTCAGTGAAGTTTTATTTACAGGATTTTTGCACTTTACAAAACTGACCAAAAAATGATCAATAAATGCAGGTTTAATGAAATGCTGTGTAGAAGTAGTCGCTGAGTTTTCTCCATATGTTTTTCTTTTCTACAATAGCCTGTTTCCATGTGATTTTTTAAGACAAATGTATTAAATTATGTGTAATAACCAAAATTAAAGCAGATTCTTACTACATGAGTGTTTCTTCACTGCATTTTAATCAGTCTGATTACAAGTCCAGACAATTCTTCTGTGGCAAAAAATCCACAAGTTATGAAAATGTTTGCCAATAAACCTTTCTCCTTCAGATTATTATTCAGAACCACTAAAAGGAAACAACTGTAGCTTAAAAGGAGAAGTTTGGTTTTTTGCACAGTAAGCCTTATAATAAGGATGTTTATATGATGTTCTACAGCATTATTATGATGAATGGTGCAATCCTGAGAGCTGGAGCTCGTTGCTGACGTCACAACAGAGGAGCATGTGCACTTGGCCGATCTGTCGAGAAACACAATAAACGCTCATTTTACAAGAAGTGAAACTTGCCGAATGTTTAGTGGCGTCCTCTCATGTCTTGACACTAAAACACAAGTTGTAAACAGTTCTTTCAGCTGCTTCAGGAAACAAACAAACAGCTGTTTCCGGGCCACATGCCGCTGTTAAACTTGGTGTTTTAGTGTCTGGACATAAGAGGACATAAACATTAGGAGAATTTCACATCTTTTGAAACAAGTATTTATTGTATTTGTCGACAGATGTGCTGAGTACACATGCTTCTTCATTGTTTTCAGCTTTGTAAGCCAGCGGTGACATTAACAATGAGCTCCAGATCTCAGGATGCATCGTCTGTTATAATAATCCAGTAGTACATCCTATATGATTGCAGAAAAACTTAGTATAAGGTTTAATGTGCAAAAAAACCCCAACTTCTCCTTTAAGAGAAATAGTACACGTAAAAATTTAAAAGTAAGGCCAAACAATATCTCAAAACCTCCAAAAACTGGAATGGACACTCGTTTAGTCTTTCTTAAAACCAGAGTACATTCCATCATGTTCACTGTTAAGAGCTGTTTGAAATGTCCAGTGAAAAAAAGCCTGATAACAGCATTTACCCCCGAGGAGTGAATTTCAATACTGTTTACTTTGAACAGTAGACCTACGAGATAGCTGCCTGGATTTAGACCAAAATGTATTCTATCAAAATTCTGTTCCTGTCAGTATTTCACCCTTCACTGTATAAGCATATTCTGTACATGAATTTGTGCTATCAAACAAACCCTGGCACATCAATGAAGCTCATCTCACTGAGAGGTTTTCTAAATAAATCAGCAGAATAAACACAGGCAGCTTGAAAAACATAAACTGGTAAAGCATTACAAATCTTTGCCATTTTCCCAACCCGTGCAGTCTTGCCTGGGATGAAAAATGAGACGTCTGTTCTGAAGCTGTGTTTATGGCGTCAGGAATTGCTTGGAAATTAATTATTGGATGAATCACTGGAGCCTTGTGCACAAGCAACATTTTTGCAATGCAGAAATCTAGCTGCAGTAATATTCACTTATGACACACTTGTATCAGAATTTTATGTATTTTTTTATTTTATTTGTTTACTTCACAGGCACAGCACATGGCTTCTTAGGGGTACTATGTTTGTAATTTATGTCTGTAGTCCCTGGGCAGGGGACAGAGAGTAACGTCTTTGTTAAGAAACTTAACACTGTAATATAAAACATAATTACACCACGGCTCATGTTCATATCTCTCAATCACAGGATTCACATCATCAAGTGTTCGTTACAGCGACAGACTTTCCCTTGATCTCTTTTTGTAGGACTGTTTCAAGTCAGTCACACCCCTCTGACTACTGGAATCTCCCAAACTTAACATCATTCAATCTTCAGTGAAAGTGTACATTAGCCCCCAGTGTTCCTGGTCATTTGGCTACTGGACTGCTATAAAGCTGTACTTTGCTAGTGTAGTTAAGCTATTAGTCAGACTGTGTTTGTAATACTGTTTGTTAATACCTTGCTATCATTTTGCCTAGGGGTGCAACAACACATTTTAACAATGATAGTGTGTATTATGATTCATGGTTGACGATACGATACAGGAACAATAAAGGCTCATTCACAGCGATACCACACAATTAGATTCACTGACTTGATATTGATATAGTAACTTTTTTGTCAGTAGGAGACGAAAAGAAAATGCCTGTTTCTATGCAGTGGTACAGGAGGTAAAACCGGAAAAGTTTGATACACTGAACTACACAAACATTCAGTTCAAGGTCTCTATTCAATCTGTGTGGACTGCGAACACCAACTGAAAAAAATCTCTCGTTATCCCGATGCTTCACTGCCACGATCTGACATCATCTGTTACAACTATTCACCTTTATAAGTGTAAAAAATACATCCAAATAAAGTTTGACG
>JAPZDX010000020.1:17324917-17336374 GCA_029783625.1 Naso annulatus | reverse complement strand
TGCATGATGATATATCAATTCATAGACACCAAGTATCGATATTTTATTACATAATTTCTTAATGTATAATTTTCCTAATAAATGACTAAATGACTGTTCAGCCAACTAGACGTGCTAAGCACTCACTTCACGCTGTGGTGATGAAAAATTCAATTTAAAAAATTACTGATTGACCAGATTAAACAGATAACGTTGACAAAGTTTTAATTTGGGAAAATGACTTGCAGTTGAAAAAGGTAATAAAATCCCAGTATATAATATTGCAATTCTCAACATATCGTGATAATATCTTATCATGGGGCTGCTGGCGATTTCCACCTCCACTGTATATCCAGAGCTTTAAAATAAAAAGCACACTAAAAAAAAGATTTTGTTGCCTAAATTTGGAGATTTGATGATTAGCATCTTTAAATCGCAAGTATGAAAGCAGTACAAGCAGAGATTTTACTACAAATCCAAAAGACATATTTTCAGGGTCAAGATATGAGTTGAAGTCAGCATATGCTTGTTTATTCTCTCTAAATGCCTTCAAGCACTCTGTGTTAGCAGGTCTCTGACCTGGTGAATAGAGATTTTCCTCAAGTGTGCACAGACTTTTCTTCTCATCTGTAATCATTTAGTATTTCAGTGGCTGGCTGTGATCTTGAGCATCCTCCCCGGATAATTTAACATTATTTGCTCTCGGTGGTTTTAATTAGATCCCTTTGCAGTGATTCAGGATAACAGTGTCCTTTTTGAAGCATCTTTTGTGGCAGAACTGATCGCCTCAATCACTAAATCATTAGAGCACCGCATCACAGATCCCCCGTTTTTAAAGACAAAGCACAGAGGTGATTCGATTAAACGTACATCAGCAATGCGGGTGCGCTGCGTGCCTCTGACCAAATGACCAAAAACCAGCACCAATGTAATGTGCATCATTGATTTATGAAAATTAAGCCTCTAGTCTTAACGCTAAGAGCAAACAACAAAAGTAAACTGACTCCAAAGTGCCCGTAGTTGTCCGGATGCAGCTGCATTGTGTTAATAGCTGTCTGTTGTCTGGTGTTGTGGCGTTTGTCGTTGGGCAGGGGGACAGACAAGTTGAAGGCTGTGATTCTCATTTGTTGATTGTTACCGGCAGAGGGTGGACACCTGCCAGCAAAGAGGCGATCATCAGTCTGAGTAGCACAGCAAGATGCGACTATTGCCAGAACTTCAATCGAGCAACTAAATCTGTCCTTCAAGGGCGAATCAGAAAGAGCCTAAGTAAGCCGCAGCATACTGAGGAGTGTGTCCAGGGCTATTAAATATATGAGGCTGTTTTGCTGCATACACTGCTGTGATATTTTGAACTGAAATCAACCACGCCTGATAAGTTGTTCTCCTCATCCCGTGTTGTTGCCATACAGCATAAGAGGCTTAATTCAGTCACTGTGTTTTCTGCCTTATGTCCTTGCTTGCATTCATTCGCTTTGAGCCCAACCAGCGATGGCAAAGATCAGTTTTGCCGAAAAGCACAAGTTTTCATCCTCCTCTTATTAATCAAGGTATTTTCTTCCAGCACTTTGAGGTAACACCTCTGCTGGCATCTTCACTTCTCCTCCCTTAAATAGAAGTCTTATTATGCAGAGTGAAACACAAGACAGGTGTTGAAACACTGCGTCTGACAGTTAACAAGACTCAAACCGAGCGCAGCCACAATTATCACTGTCTGCAAGCTGCATATTCAAAAACGCTATAGTGCGCAAGCTCTTCTTTGTCTGCTCTTTCACACTTGTTATCCCAGTACTAAATGTTGGCTGCTACTGGAGTTTACTGTGTATTCACAGTACTCACCACCAGTATATGCAGTTGCTCAAACCAGAGGTTTCAGCTGAAAGACAAACACTTTTTTGATGCTTTAGGGCGTGGCAGAGATACAGCATCGTGCGCAACGATCAGAAAGAGTAGGAGGGAGTAAGAGGGACATTGCCAGCGTGCAGTTAATCCATTATGGTCTGCGACTAGGAGGGGTTTAGGGTGGAGAAGCAGGGCAGAATGGAGGGCAGGAGGAGTTCATGACAATTAGCCAGCTTTCTGCTCACAGAATTAGCAGGCTGGAAGCACAGGCTGAAGCACAACAGTCACTCAATGAACCAAAATGTTGCGTGTTTTTATCTTCGTATGTATGTATGCCCGTGTGTTTGTGTGTGTATGCATACGACTGTGTGTGTGTGTGTGTGTGTGTCTTGTATGGACGTGAGCCAGAGCCAATCAGTGAGATTGCGTTCCACATTGCTGACAGCATGGCTGGCACTCCTGGGTTAAAGCCACAAAAGCTTTTTAACTTTCAGAACTTTCACAAGAGGAGAGAAATATCATTTACCGCATCAAAAACTATTTAGCACCAGTCATCATCTAAAAGGCCAAATAATGCATCCAATCATCGCTGTGCGGTGCAGTCTGACAAAACAGGGATGTCGTTAAGAAAGTAGTCTTTTTTTTGTCATTACCCTTAATTACTTCTTTGACATTTTTCCATTTATCCGGTGCTGTCTTGCATTTTATTCACAGGCATTAACACTTAACCGAATAAGGGCCAAATCCACAAAATAATGAACTACACTGCATTATGTCGAAAATCCAGACTGTAAAGTATCTCAGCATGGATGCCCTTGATAGAATAGCTCAACCACTCCCTCCATCTGTCCAAACACAATAATATAATGCACAGTGTGTATCCTTAACTAGGACATGGCAGCAACATGGTTCCCATCTTTGCTATGTGTCTGTATATCATAACTCCACATGGAGACACACACACACACACACATACTTCATAACACAACACATTGCAAAGAGCAGATTGTGTTTATAGCTAATTTACTGAGTGGTGGCAGTCACTTTCATTGCCGTGTAAAACCATGGTCCTGTAGAGCAATTTAGTGAAATGACACACCAAGCAAGTCGACTGTGAGAGACTATTTTCACTTTCAAATCATATTCTCATTTAGAGAAAAGGTTATTTGGATCACATTACAGACGCAGATAACAACCTTAAAACATTGCCCTTTCTGAAATAAGAAAATGATCACCCTCCGTTTCCACCCCACATTTTGCAGCCTCTAAACATCAACAGTTAAAATGTGCCTGCAAACAAAGACGAAAAGAAAGAGGAAAAAAAAAGTGATTTGTGTTTCAATCATTTCCATTCGTATGACTTCTTATTCTTTACAGTAGGGAATTAAAAAAGAGACAATAACAACATGGTTGGGTGTAAAATATTAGAGGCAGTGGGATGGAGAATGTCCGACTCAAAGCCTTTTTTTAAATTAGAAGGTCAGAGCAGGAGGATAAAGGATGGACGGGAAACTGGGTTTGTTACTATTCAGTTGCAAATTTTGCCTCTTTCTGCTCTTTGGCGGAAAAGGTACGAAGGCACAAAAAAGAAAATAGACAAAGATCCACTTCTATTTTAATCCATTTTCTTTGTGTTTCACTCGACATTACTCTTCCTCTGTTGTGCTATATATACAGGATGATCGCTACAAATCTCCAGACTACTAGTGCCAGCATATTCTATTCTGTTTGAAACAATAGCAAGATTGTTCAGCCCATCTTCCCCTGTGTGTGTGTGTGTGTGCGTGTGTGCGTGTGTGCGTGTGGAAAGGATGGTGAGGTTTCTCATTAGTATGGCAGGCGCATGGTTCCGCTAGGCTAGCTGGCTAGCTGTAGCTAAGCAGACAGGTGGAGAGGTCAGGGGTGAAGTGGAGAGACTGGGGAGCTTCTTTAGTTCACAGCTTCCTTTTTGTCGGCCAGAACTGGTCCGAACACTTAGTCTTGTTCCTGTCACCTTCATCTTACCTAACAGCCTTTTTTTTTTTTTTTCCAGTGTCATTTGGGAGCTCATTTGTGTAGCTTCTTGAGTGCGTATAGTTGAAATTTACAATTCACATTTGTACAATACACAATCCTGTAGTGTAGAGTAGGTGTACATGCTGATTACTATATCATACTCTTCTCACACTGTGGGTTAACAGTGGATTATGTATACACAGCAGGGTTTTTAGTGAGCTACAGAAGGCATCGTTAGGCTTCAGCATTCAGACTCACAGTTCATACTAGTCTGGGCCTTATTTGCAGTAGACGGTTTGCTGTAGACCTGAATGTCAGTTTGCTGCTAAGCTCAAAAGCCAAGCGGTGACAGAAAATGTGCTATAACTGCGGCAACATCCCAGAGCCTGAGATGAAATCTTTATTTTGTCTGAGAAATGCAGCAAATCTTCACATTTCAGAAGGTGGTACCAGAGAATGGTTTGCGTTTTTGCTTGATAGTTGACTTTAAAAAGTAATTAAGGGTCAAAATTGTAGCAAATTAATTTTCTTTTCCCCAAATACATATTTATTGTCTTTCACATTATGTGTAAAACCTTGTAGTCACACATAATCGTCATTTGCCAGCAGATAAATAATGCATAATCCAGTTTTGGGACAGGCCTCCAGGTGGTTGAGGGAGAGAAATGTCTCCGAGCTTAATGGATGTCCACAAGTTACATCAGCACTGCCAGGCCTCACACTGCTAAATGCTAATTGAAACAAACCAGTGTGTGATTAAGAGTTGACTTGCTGACTGCCTCTTATTTGCGTATTGGAGATGTTACGATCATGTGATGGGAAACCGGTGATGTTTTGATCTCTTTGATCTCTTGTCTGGCAACATGAAGATTATATCATGTGAGTATTTGATAGATTAAAAAAAAGTAATTTACCTGAGGTTACGAGTTATCTACAGCCTAATACTAATACTGTATGTGTAACAGTGTGAACATATGTGTGTGTGTGTATGCCGATGAATACACTTATGTGCTAATCGGGTCTGATGTGGGCCAGCGTGCGTTTGAGTTTGTGCATTCTGCATATGTGTGTGTGTGTGTGTGTGTTGCTAAATGTACAGCCAAGTCCTCGTGCCTGCCAGGTATCTGTTAAAGGAATCAAGAGCTCCCTCTTCTTGTCTGCCAGAGAGAAGGGCCAGCTGGACAAACACAGCCTACCTGAGGCATGGAGAACTTGCTCTTTTATAAATATTTATCATATCTAAGCTGTGGTGACAATTATAAAAACAAGTCTGTTATTGCTAATTTAATTGCTGCACGGAATTACTATTTAATTAATTTTAACTGCAATCATATTTAACGAGTGTAATCACTCCTCAAAAATAGAAAAATAGTTTTGTGCTCCGTTTTTATGGTGCATAGCCTACAACAGTAAACAAAATACGTTTGGAAAACGGAGCCTTTGCTTCAAAAAGCGTTTTTGCTGCTGTGCTTTGGCGGATGAGCACAGGTTCACATTAGGCTTAATATATACAACACTGCAGCAACAATGCAGATAATCTGTTTTCTATGCGAGTTTACTGACAAAAGAAGGCACTTCGCCTTTGTATTCGTTACATACCACAAGCCAACGCGCACGAGTCGAAGCGTAGACTGATCATATGTCGAATTATTAACAGTCAGGTGAGGAATAATTAAGTGCAGTCACGGAAATAAAGTCACCTTAACTGCTTTAGTATCTCCCTCTCCGCATGATGCTCCCTCACGTCGTGGACCGCACGAGCCTGCCTCCTCCACTCGCATCCGCGAACGCACCGCCCCGTCGGCACCTTCCCAGCCAATGGGAGACCGCGCGCGAGGTGGCTGGATATTCCATAAATGGCTTTTTTGAGGAAAGGTAGAGAGTGTTTTGTGTGAATCTTTGCCTATAAGGGGAATTCTCTTTTCTCGCCGCGTTTGTTTTTAGTTTTTCACCGAGCGTTAGGGGTGTTTTTTTCCCCTCGTGCGCGGGACAGGGCTGCAAGTCTTCCGCACCCGCGGATTCGCTCTGTGAAGTTTTTTGTTTTGTTTTGGTTTTTTTGGCTCCGCGCGCCAGACTCACGTCGGTTCATTCATCCTCTCCTGCACGCGGCCGCTCCTCCATCCGATTCTTCCTCGCTGACTTCACCGGCTTTCACAGTTTGCCCGCCGAGACTTCCGTTACCGTTCCTCAACACCAGCAGCCTGACACGAGAATGGTCATGGTGAGTGAATGCCGTGCGGAACAGGATTATCTATCGCACCTGTTTGTTGTTTTATTGTGCCGACATTCTGAAACCGGCCAGACTTTCTTTAAATTTATGCAGCCGCAGCAGGCAGACAGGTAGCGCCATACTGACTCGGTGTCGTAAAGCATAAAACATTCCTGACTTGATTTCGGCTACTACAAATAAAAACTTAAGAAAGAGTTGCCTTTATGGACAGGTGTGTGCGGATTCTCCAAGCGCTGCATCCGTTTTGATACTTGAGATTCGAGTTAAACCACAACAAATGCATGAACTATTAATGTAGCAGAAAATTAAGGGGTTTTTTTTGTGAAATACGGTTTTTATTTTTGAAAAGATGTACTAGGCTGATATTTGTAGTAGCCTATTTAAAGTCAAAACAATAATTAAAATTAAAATAAAATCATATTTACAATTCCTGAAAGACCAAAAACATTATTTGGTAAGAAACTGTAATTATTCGTGTGTGTGTGTGTGTTTGTGTGTGTAGCGTGTAACAGAAAGACACAGGCAGTAAGAGAGAGTGAAATGGTCTGTGTACACAGTCATGTAAATGTACAGGGGATTTAAACATGCACCGAGTAATAGCTAATTTATATACACAGTGCTGCGCAGGCATCCTATTACCATAGTGCCTGAGGCTGCAATCACTCTCCTAGAGCTCTGCTCTGCTGCTCTACCCGGCTCACTCAAGCACAGACCTCAGCAGCGATTGATTGCTTTGCTGGGATTCAGAGAGCCTTTTCTCTGCCAAACCAGGCTGAGGCTGGCGTGTGCCGATGAGGGCTCAGAGCCAGCCAGAGAGCGAAGGTGTTAACACTGAGGGAGGGGGAGGTGAGGCCGAGGGCTGACAGGCAAGCCAAGAAGCCAATCACAGACTCTAAAGGAGAGGTGGGGGGGAAAGTGGGCGGGCTCTGACCTTCCAGATGAGCAGGCGACTGGGCGGGTGGCGATGGAAAGGAGGGGAGGGCGGTGAGAGGGAGGGAGCCTTGCTGCAGCTCAGCACTCTCTCATCCAGCCTCACCATTCTCCTCTCAGCATCTGTGGAAGAAGGCGATGCTCGCTCCGTACGCCTCTCGTATGCTGCTCTCTGCTCGCTGCTAAGACTCAGGCGGAAACAGGAGGAGAGGCAGAGTGAGAGGGAGAGAGGAAAATCAGTCTCAGAGGAGACTAAGACAGGAAGAGAGTAAGAGAGAGTAGGGAAATTTCTTTGCTGAGGCTTTGCTGTAGCTGTTGTGTGAGGAGAGAGAGAGCGTGCGACAACGGCCGGCATCTCCCAAATGGAGTGGAATGGGTTTAAGATGGTAAGGAAGAGGCTACAGGCAGCCTGCCACTACACTCCACTGTACATTGTTAACCATTGTTTCATTTCGGGCAGCCTACAGCAGCTGAGGCAGGTTGTAGTTGTGGATATGCAGATTTACTGTCAGCCACAGTCAGTAAGTACTATATGCTGTAAGCACAGGCAATGCAGTGTTACTATGGAACTATTTCTCGTGTAGAATATGAAGTTTGTTCATACAAGGAAGAGGGGTTAAACCAGGCGGTTGGACTGGCGAGGTTTGTGGGCACGATGAGGAAGACAGATGGAGGGACGGAGCCAGATATCATGCTATTAGGAGATTTGTAGAGGCAGGAATAGAGGTAAGGAAGGATGAGTGGAAGACCGGAGGGAGGGAAGGGTTAATTTAGGGGAACAGCACCCATTTTATGTTCAAGACAGTGCTGTAGGTGTCCCCCCCTTTCCCTGCCTTTGCACCACTCTGAAATATTTACCTGCGTATATACTGCAGCAGAGATGGAACTCACATTGTTCATGCTGAGTGTACCGTAAGATGGTAGGAGAAATGGACCTTTGTGGATTTTATATTCATGTATGCAAAGTAGTACTGGTTAATTATATGGGTAGACATGTTATCCGTCATGCTGCTTGTGTACACAGTGCGAGTTTGTGTTGTCCATGTGCTGTGCCAGAGCTGGAGAAAGATGGAGTAGGTGTGTTGGAGTTATACGCATGCCCGTATTACAATTGATTGTAATGCTGTGCATTCTTTAACGATAAGCCCAATGCTCATGTGAGTGTGTGTGTGTCTGTGTGTGTAAGAGTGAGTATGCCTGTGTCTTCTCAATTATTGTTTGGCTGTGTGAAAGGGTGTTGGTATGATAGAAATTATGAGCAGCTATCTAAGTCATCTGCTTCGCTCAGCTCCCTGGGACTCACTTTAAACTTTACATCTGTTTATCCATTCATCCATCATTTTCAAGCGACACCGTTAGAGGTTGACTACCACAAGTAGCAGTTACATTTTTCCTGTTATTTAAGACAGTTTCACTTCATCCCTGAAACTGCGTTGCCATTCTGATGAGAGAATCTGTGCCGTTATTTTTCATTCGCAATGCATCCATCTGTTTTCAAGACGGTTCTCTCTCGCCATCCACAAAGTGGATTCGCTCACTTTTGTTTTTGCATGAAGAACAGCAGAAGCATTATTCATTTGTCGGCAAGTAAATGTTTGATTGTTTGCGTGCTGGCCTCTCTCCATTGGATGCTAATTGAAAATGCTAATTGAAAGGAAAGCGGCTTCCCTGTTTGGTGACCAGGCTACTGACGCTAGCTGGTTTTCTGTCTCCCTGGATGCTCTCGGCCAGCAGCCTATTGTATGCACATAGATGAGGGAGCCTAGCAGGAACACACGACCAACTGTGTGAGAAAACGGGCGTTGACGCAAAGAGTGTTTATCACTTCTATTATACAGGTAGCGCTTGTATTGTTATATATAAAGGGAGGAAAAAGGAAATGAAGAGGGAATGAAAAGGAGCAGGGAGAGGAGGAGGGGACAAAGTCCAACGTTCTTCAGTATTGGAGGTATTAGATATGAGTGTGTGCACCATGAGGCCTCCTGATGGGAACCAGTGGGATACCTGGGCTAGAGACAGGCCATCGCTTGAAGCACACACACACACACTCTCTCACTCACTCACAGATACACACAAACACACAGTTGCTCTATTACCCCCAGGCAGAACACCATGAGCTCCAAGGTTACACATCAATGCTAATAGGGTGGGGTGTGTGAGGAATTTATTAGCTCCAGTGCACTAACCGAGTGTGTGCCGAGTGATTTTTATGTAACTGAAGATTAGAGATAAGGATGGACGCTCGGATATGTAGTCCTGCGGTCTGAGGGACAAGAAGGCGCTTCACAGACATCAAGAAATGGCAGATGACGAGCTAACAAATAAAAACAAAAGTATTAGTGACAGGAAAATAATATGTCATCAGTTAGATAGCCTGTGCTGTGCTTTGTATGTCTGTGTTTTCGATTCTGTCTGTGTGTGTTTGTGTGTGAGCGAGTGTGAATAGCAGAGGGGCGACTGACGTGCATTCAGATGCAGAGTGACATGGTTAACTAGAGCCTGATTAGACACCAAGCAAATAGATAGAGAGAGCAAAAGGGAAAGATGGAGATGTGATCCAGATATTGAAACAGCCGCCTCTTAATATTCTGTCCTGCGTCCCTATGCTCAAACATTAGCTTCTGTATTTACTTTAGGTGGGTGTGTCACATCATACATGCAGATGGCGCTAGTAGAAATATTGGGCTTAATCTTCTTGTTAGCATGACAAAAGAATTTAATCCTGACATCACACTAGGTGCACAGATATTTAATGTTTCTACTACGGTCATAAATATTTAAAACTAAAGAAAATGTACATAATTAGTGTACAAACTGTTTCTGTTTTCTTCCTTTTCTAACGTGCTCTAATATTTTCTAACATTTAGCTGATGTGAAATAAATTGCCCATAAAAACTAGATCATCCCATGACCATTTGAGACCTCTTGTGACAAACTAACTGCTAACAAACTGAGGCAGACCACCCAGACCACTGCTCTGTTGAGATACTCATCACAGAATAACAAAATGTAGGCATTCTGTTTTTACTTCCTTTAAGCTGTTCTCTTGGGCCCTGTGTGCTTATTTGCTTGTGGAAAGAGTTTTCAAAATGGCGTGTGGCTAATTTGATAGTTTGTGATTGTTTTACTGAGCAGCAGAAACACATTTATTGTGGTGGAAGTGAATAATACATGTTATGGGTCTGACTTAATGTTGTGGTTGTTTGTGCATTGTTTCTCAGCTTGCAGTATAATAATATCATGTATTAACTTCCATAAAATAGGCTTGCAGAGGAGAAGAGGTAAACACTAGCTAAGTAGAAGACCTTTAGCCTACTTCTGCTTTGTTTTTCGTGAGTGTAGCCATGGTTTTGCTGCTGTTTTTCACATTCAAGAGGTTGTGTTGCAGTTCATTGCATCCATAGTAATTAGCTACAGAACAGTTTAATGTCAGTGGTTGCGTTGTGTGTTTGTGTTTTTGCATTCCTAGTTCAGTTCATGTATGTTGCCGCATATTAATAAGCATGCATGTAAGGTTGTGTGTGCACGTTCTGTCAGGTGTGTCTCATGCTGTGCGTGCCCTCTCTCGCTGTACGTAAATGATGAGGCCCAGTCAGGTGTGCACACAATGAGCGGTCGCAGCTAGACAGAAGTCAGTTAGCTGTAATTATATGTTTACTGTATCACTCTGACCCCAGATTGTAATGAGGTTTGGAGCCTGGGTTCTTTAGATGGAGGTGGTAGTGATGTGTTAGCCAGAGAAATGAGTCAAAGACATTTAGTTTGATTATATTTCTTTGGTCCTCCGGGAAACTACTGCAGAAATATAGAGATTTTTCCTCTTCTTTTTTTTTTTTTTGATTGTTTGGAAGCCTGCCACAGTATAATATTTCTTCAAGAGTAACCAAACCCCTAAACCACTTTATTTCAGCTGAAAATCAATGCTAAAGTATGTAGTAGTGTTTGTCATTGATTTAGGTCTAAATCTTGACATTTTAGTACTAAGTTGTTGAATTCTACATATTCTGTTACAAAAGTGCGTAGCGACCGCCCTCTACTGGTTGAAACTGGCTGTTGCAAACAAATTTTGCTATTGTTGATCATGGGATTATTGACGCGTCTGGTGGTCGCTTTCTCACCAACCAAGCTGCGCGCCCTGCCCCCTCTAAAAACACCAACGGCTCTCGATTCTGAAGACAGTGGCGAGAGGAGACACACCCATTCACTCTAATGTAACTCTTTCCTACACCCTCCCACACATCACCCAGGAAACAGTACACACACACGCATGCACACACAACTAACCAACAAACACACTGTCATAGGTTATCAAGATAAAAGCTAAGTCCGTGCTCAACCTGACTTCTCCAAAAACGAAACTACTGTTGGTGCACCTGCCCGCTGCTGCTTGCGCACAGAATGAGAAATAACATTAATGCTACAACGACAGCCCAACGAGGAAGTAATTGACGGATTTTTGAACAAGACAGAGGCTGCAGTGA
>JAPZDX010000020.1:17291717-17306535 GCA_029783625.1 Naso annulatus | reverse complement strand
GGCTGTAATCTGGGCGTAGTGGCTGTGTGGGTGGCCATACAGCAGATGGATTCGGGGGGGGTTGGGGTGGTGCAGCTCTGTGATAATGCTCCATAATGGCTTTCATTTTAGATCCTACTTACTGACACTCTTCTGCTGATAATCTCATTAAAGAGCACCAGGCAGGCAGGCAGGCTGTCTCGATCACCGAGCCGTTCTCAGATAGCAGGCAAGGCGAGGGGAGTAAACACACACATGCACAGAAATGTATGTGAACACAATCATACAATTATATTTTATGTACTGAATTAAAGACAACAGAAGGGCCAATAGGAATGAGCTTTTGACTGTAAAACTGACATAGCCACCAGCTTAGAAATTCCTACCTCCTTCTGTTCTCTAATTCTTTGAGGAATGTTCTGCAGCTCGACGATTCCTCTTTAGGACTTTCTTCCTCTTCATCCGTAATGGGCCACAAAATGGAGCCTGAGAGTCAGATACACCAGGATAATGGAGGATGGTGTGAACAAAAATAACACTGGGATACCACTTGCTATCATCATTACCATCACCATGCTCTCTCTCCACCCGATTTTCCCCTCAAGTGTGATTTACCAAGCAGCAGCGAGGAACCAAGTTAACAGCAGATATTTGGAGAGAGTTTTAAAAAACGAACAGAATTGCCGCAAACCTGCTCGGGCCCTAAATGGGAGAATGCGAGAGAAGGTAGAAATGTTTGTTCACTCACTTTTAAGCCATTTAGGGTGCTTCTCTGCTCAGCATGACGAGGTCTCTCTGATGACTTAGCATCAACGCAAAAAAAAAGTTATAAATAAATCCTGCCCTCCCTCCATCTCCCCCTGTGGTGTGTGCCTGTTTTGCTGTCCCAGGGGTGCAATTTCCTCGTGCAAACTTTTAGGCTAACAAAGCACAGATCCCCACTTCTAGCAGGGAATGCCAAGAGGCTTCATACTCTAACAGTCATCCAAATCATTAACAGACTAAGCCAGGTTTGGGAGAGGGAGGGGTAAAGGCAAGGATGGTGGAAAGTAAAGAGTTTTTTTAAGCTCATATACACCTCCACCCTTTGTCGTCTGTCATAAACATCTGCACATCTGTGTTAGAAAAATAGACATTTTATCCAGATTTAAGAGTAAGACTGAAGGAGGATTATTTTTTACTGTGTTGAATTTTCAGTATAAAACTTCTCAAGGATATTTCAAGTGTGCTGTAGCTATATATTATTCATATTGATGGGAATGTTAAGGCCTTTGTATTGTATTATGCAGTGTGAAAAGTATGCGTATGAGTATGGAACAAATTTTAAGGATTTAAATAAATCCACTGACCGAAAATCTTAAAACATGTTCTCGGATAATAGCTTCAATATTTTATTATTACAAGACAGAAGTATTCACCGATTCAAGCAGTCTTTTGGTGTACGTTCATCTTGTCTTGCATGGTACTTTTTGTGTCGGCTTTACTGTTTCAAAAGCTGACAAATGCATTCACTTTCACTTTCCATTCGCTAGTATTTGCACGCTTGCATCTCACAATATATGTTTCCCATCAGTGTTTGCGGCCTGACGAACCTGTGAGTGTTCGCTGACAAGGTGTGAGCACATGAGCCCCTCAAAGGTAGGAGAGGCGGACAGGTCCTCAGCGTCCTCTAAGCTTCCTGTGGACTTGCTCTTGTCAGCTCCAATGACGCCGGCGTGGCGTGAGGCTTGGGCGGGCGCGGGCAGGCGTAGAGACTTCAGCTCCGTCTGTCACCCTGACTGACTTCAGCTGGTAGAAAAGCCACCTCTGGGTGTCTTTCTTGCTCCACACACGCCGCCCTGCTTGCCTACCTTCCTGCCTGCCTGCTTGCACAGCTACCTCTGCCTGGTGCTCTCATAACACGACAGGGACATGCAGGTTAATCTTTTATTTAAGGCTAGCTTACACGCACCTAACCGCTGCCCACACACACTTGCACATAAGCCCCAGGCCTCCACCTGTGAATTTACTGTCTGCCCGTGTTCTCTTAAGGAGAAGATATCTTAAGCATTTTGCTGTTTGAATTAACTGTGAACACTGTAGTAGCTTTTATATTTCTCCTCTACAGAGGAGAACGTACACTTCATATACAAATGCTTGCTTGACAAGAGCATCATGGCTTTGGATCACTGGGCACTATTGACAGTTTCACTTACAGCACTCACTGTTCATTCACGCCCCTTTTCTTTAAAGGAAGCAAACGTCTATTTAAGCAGAAAATTGCCAGTGCAAAGCTCACATCTTAAGCAACAGTGGAAGCAACTCTGTGCTGTTACGTACCCGTATGGAGACTGAGGTTAAAATAAATGCGGACTGTGCAAAAATTGAATCTGCAGTTATGGACATCTGTACTTGCTCGTGCACACACACATGCAGATCCTTGTCAGTAAGGTGTTTTTTAGGAGTCATTCTTCTGCATCAGCTGAATTTTATGCTTCTGAAATGAAAGCATCTGTTGTCATAAAAACACAGATGAGAAGAAAATTGTTTTTCAACCTGGAACTTCAGAGATTAAATTATTTATTTATTTATTTATTTATTTTTTGGATTCTCATGTTGCATCAGTAACACGGTACAGCTGCAGAAGCTAATCGCTCAGTAGCCTCAATCTGTAGAGATAGTCAGGATAATATACTGTACTTGTATGTCGAGTAAACAGGGATCCATATCTCATACTTTTGCTTTTTGCTTGTAGTACGTACTGCAGCTGCCTACACAAAGTACATACTGTTGCATGGAGTATGCATGCAAGTGGAACATACTACTCCTTCATGTTTGTGCACCTTGAACTTTGATGCTCCTATACTGGTCGCAGCCTTAGCACAAAATTTTGGAGAACAAAGGAAAGATATGCTATTCTATGGTAATATTCATTTAAATATGTGTTAACGTTTACACCCTTTATCCACTTGGTTTTTTGCAGCAATAATATAATTAATATATAAACATTACACAGAAGTCACATAACTTATGTAGTACATACAGTACACTTAAATGCGCTGTCATCTGTCATTGCTGCATTAGTCATTCTGTCAAATCAGCTGTCATGCATCAATCAGCTGTCAAATGTTTGCACTCTCTTGGCTTTGTTTATATTCACGTGACACACTGTGACGTATTTTTCACTGCACAGAGGATTGTGGGTCAGAATGGGCAGGAAAGCATGCTGACTTGTTTACTGCATAATCTGGCCAGATGTTGTAGGGCATTTTAGTACTTCTGGCATACTGATTTTCACATACTACATAGTGTGACATACTAAATGTTTTTCTGGCATACTGAATAGTAGGATAGTATGGGTATTGGAATGCAGTCACAGTTAACCTTGTTTACCAGCTGCTACGTGTCTGCCCTGTTTTGCGTCACCTTTTTTATCAGGTAGTCACAGCACTCGCTTAATTCCAGCTTTCAGCAACAAACTTTACTCACCACTTAATGATGGGAAAAGCATTTTTTCTCTGTTAGCACAGATAAAATTACTCTTATCTCAAAATCAGACCCTGTAAAGATATCATCCCGAACAATGCTGACTGAAGTCTCTTGTGCATGCTACTCTCATCACCTTCCATGTGTTGGTTTTATACATGGGATCTGGGAAGCTGATGCAAATCATAGTGACAATGTAGCAAGCCAAGCAGATGTTGCCCATGAAAAATAGATGGACTGTGATGTCAGCTGTGGAGTAGTTCAAGCCAGAGCACCTCTGAAAGACAGTAGCTTCGGTTCCATGTGAAAGCCTGCTGCGAACCTGATTCTTACATAAGGACAGGTACGCCTTCATATACTGTAGGTGTAAAAAACATCCCAGGTTCGCTGGATTTGCCTCCGTCGCACGCACAGCCCTGTGTTTCATGCAGCAGGCTTCCATTAGTTTCATCGTCGTTCCATTCCTGTTAGGGAACACCGAGTGCACCCACAAATATTGCAAACATAAAATATGCATCTCACTCTGATCTGTGAGGACAGACGGGTGGAGCTTAGCTCCTGCACAAGGTCTGTCAGTCTAACAGAACAGATCAAATATTCACCACATAAACTTCAGTTTACCCACAGCTCTTTGTTGCTACTGAAATATACATTGACAACACGCTCCGCCGCAAAGCTGATTCTCTTTGTGCTTTGGATTGCAAGCTGAGCTGTTTTGCACGTCATTACGAGAATGATGGGAACAGCACTTGCTATTATCTCTCCGTTTGATTGCATGATGAGACCTATTTACACCTTTCATGACCCCTTAACAGCACAAATGCAGTGTTGTGCTGTGTGGCAACAAACTATACATACTTTTCAAATCCTCACTGAAATCATGCCAAGGGAGATCTAGCGCAGTGTTTATATCTCGCATACAGGCCGCGTTTATCTGAACCTCAAAGGGGCTTAAGGTTGAAGATAGCGTGAACAAAGGTGACAGGCAAAGAGATGAAAAAAGGATTTGACATGTCTAAAGCCAGGTATTAAGAGAGCTTCCAGGCTCAGAAGTGCAGACAGAAGCAGCCAGACACACATTAAAGTTTCAGAGTCCCAAGTCCAGCGAATGTCCTGTCTCTCTCCTCTCAGCACCCCACCCTTAATCCCCTCCTCCTCCTGCTTTGGACAGAGTTGGACGTCTGAGAGCTTGTTTGGCTGCACTGCTCCTCCCGTGACCCTCACTTGAGATTGCTTCTGTCCGCTCTCATTCCACTCCGAGTGCCCTTTACACGGGGCACAGAGGTTGCGACTGTCCCCTGTGTCGGCCTCAGATCCAGGAGCCGAATTTGCCTCAGGGTTGGTTCCTTGCACTCTGCCCCTGCACTCCTGAGTGCACCTTACCTGGGCAGAACAGAGCCAGACGATCCCTTTTTCCCCAGTGTGTGTGCTGCAGGACTCGGGGTAGACGGCTGAGGGGTTGTAGGCTCACTCATGCAGTGCTGGGTCCAAACAGGTGCATCAGAGTAGGCTCCACAATCCTGACGTAACAGGGTTATCCAAGACTTAAAGGGGCTTCTCTGTCTGTCAGCTTACCTTCTATTTCTCAGCTAAACAGCCAGCCAACCAGCCCACACAATGCAGGCTGCAGTCAACTGGCCCCAAGGCTCAGGGAGCCACCATGAGGGGGTGGTTTACGTGTGTGTGTTTGTCCCTGAGCCTTTACGTGGGCAAGTGTGTGTCTACGTGTGTGTGTTGGTGGAAACAGGGCCTTGGGAACTGAGAGTGGGAGCCTCCTGACTGCAACAGTGGCTGCTACCTTGGCAACCCAGGAGGGAAAGATGTGTTGAATGAGTGAGTGGGAGAGGGATCTACAGTAGATGCATGTGTGCGGGGGACGTGGCTCTGTTTATGAATTTAGTTATTTAAGCAGGCTGAATACATGCCACATGATATGCTCTAACTGTACTGCTAGTATTTCAGGCACTGGTGTCTTTTGTTCTCTTCGCATTTATCTTTTTGCAAACTCACTCAGCTCCCTCTCCGCTATGGAGCTGACCCTCTTTGAGGTAAGTGAAGTGTATTTTGACATGAAGCCGGTGACAGGGCACCTTTGCAAATGTTGGGGAGCGCCGGCTGATCAAAAATAGCTCTACCTCAAGTTGCTGCAGCAGCAAGGGGCAAAACGTCAAAGAGGAGAGGATGCAAGCAATGAGTGTGACGCATTTATTTTGACAATGTGAAATGCTTTTTTTTCACCCCTCCGCCCTGTCTCAAAATGTCGCTAAATTCATGACTGACCGAACAAATTTGCCTGTTTCTGGGGAGAAGGAGCTGGACCTCTCAAGGTGTGTTAGCGTCACCCGCTCACAGCTCTGATGATCTCTGCAAGCTGCAGCCTCCCCTCAACCCTTTTCATTTTCATGTCCACCCGTCACTTGTGAATGACAGGCGGACTCCACCGCTGACAGGGTGTGGGAACAACTAGACATGTTTTAGTTAGCCTTTAAAAGGTCCGTTCACACAAATAATATTTTTATCATTTCAGTTTTTTAGGTTGCTTCAAATTCAGGCTGTGCTTTTCCCATTATTTGGGCAGCAAAGCTCTCATTTATGGCAAATTAAAAATACTGATAAAATACTTAAACTACACAGAAACAGTGGACAAAAAAAGTGGATAATTTAAAATAGAATTTGATAATGTTGACAGTTGTATCATTGCTACAGAATAGCTTTACTATATGTAAAGCACATTATTTGCTTTGAGAACATAGTGTCAGCAGTTCAAATTAACTTTTTGAGACTTTGAATGCAGCACCACTCAGAAAAGTATTAAGAACAATAAATTGCAGGGAGGTGCATAGTCAGAAAGAAGGTTCTTGCAGCTGTGTTTCATTTGGTTGCTACCACTCTAGATCAAAGAGTCTATAGTGTGTGTGAGCTTTGCCTGATGATAGCAGGAGATGAAGATGCTTTCATGTCTGCAGCACAGGGCTCTTAGTCACATAATACAACTAAAAGCCACAAAATAATGACAGGCAATATGCAACTGGAGCCTCTTACCATGTGTTCCATACAGCAAATGATTGTGTTCCTTAATGTGAGCCTCACTGTGTCATACGTGATCATGTTTAACTTGATTATATGCCCGTAAACGCAGTGTTGCCGCGCATACATCTGTTTTGCTTTTGTCTGTGCTTATTTATGTACAGAAATGTCATTTTGAGTTGGTATGTTGTGTGAATTTTTATGATCTGGTTCTTGTGTGTATGCATGTGTGTGTAAGCACACAGAAGGGGGAAAGGAAAAGGTGAAATTACATAGCGGGGCCAGCAGGCAGGACACTCGCTCAAAGTACACTCATTTTCTCATCTCACACATTGGGCAACCTGCTGCTCCTCAGGAAACAAATAATGGCTTAGTCATAACACCTCGCTAACACGCCAAAGAGCTTCTCACTAGAAATAGCAGTGATTTTACCGCTGAAAAACATGCCCACCTCCCTATACAATTTATGTCAGGTTGTACAAATGGTCTGCCAGAAGAGTAGGGGTGAGTCCAAATTAGCCCCCACATCCTCACTCCTACAGCTAGTGTGTTTAGTCTCTTAGTTAAACCGGACGTGGCACTGTATGATAAAGCACTGCAATGCTGGAATGTCACCTAAACCTCCACGATATGTAAATGACATCTTTTGGTAGATGCTTACTGCCTACACATACTGTACCCTTACAGTATCATGAACAAACCGTGGATTCGCACATTTCTGTACTTAAAATGAATCCCCTTTTGGGACGGTGTTTTTTACAAGACCTCTGCCGTCCTTAAATTTATCATTTTTTATTGAGAAGCTCTCTTTATCTGCTGCAGAGCGTTTCCTTAAGTAGTTGCAACTGTTGTCGAATTCGCACAACTGGCACCGAATGCAGCTGACGAATCAAAGGCGAATGAATATCTAACCTCATTAAAAGACGATTATGAGGAGCAATGCATCATTTGGGTTCTTGGTTTTAATTGACAATTAAAATATATAAGTTAATGTATCCATTAAGGTAATTGATCAGCACAAGGCTGATTTTTCTGTAAGCTACAAGCCCATTAGAGACCATTTATCATGCATTTTTAATAGCTTCCCTATATTGCCTCAGATGCTGTTCTTTCTCAAGTTATTTTTCTGTAATTATGAAATGCCAGAAGAAGTCTCTGTCTATAAATCTATCAGTGGTTTTGAAACTCTTTAAAGGATTTATGATACACAGAGTTGGGAGGGATGCAGTCAGTTTTAAGCAGTGTCCCCAACATTTTTTTTATTTTTGATTTCTGCACAACAGCATTTTTGTAACTTAAATAAAATTATGATGATGGCAAAATTTCCTGAAGCAGCTTTGATAGATGATAGGACACTGAATATTACTTTTCAGTAAGATCTTTTAAATGTGTGGCTGGATTTTACAAACAGTGGAGCATTAGCATAACTTGCTCCATTTTTATGTTATGGAAATACATTTATTCTGGTCTTCTAATAACGTCAAGCGGCCCGAGCTGGCATCATTCTTTCATTCCAGTAAGACACACTGCAAGGTTAAATGATGCTGAGCCATTTTAAACTGTGTCTAAACTGTGCTTAACCGCGGTGTGTTGAGCCGGAACAGCGCAGGGCGCTGTGATGCTGTGGTCCAAAGGCAGGCAGCATGCAGGGCTCATCCTGCTGGGGAGTATTGAGGTGAGCAGAGCAGGTGTTGTGACAGGCTGAAGCCAGCCACATTGCCTGCCCGCTGCCTCTGCATGCATATTGTAGGTTACAGATGGAGAACCACTTATAGTAGTGACCTTGCCTATATGATGGCATGTGCATACATAAGATAAAAGATGAAAATAGGCAGTGTTCTTCATCTTATCAGTGTTGATATTCATGATTCAGGAACTATGATACCCCCCTCCAAACACAGGAACAATGATGCATTCACTGGTTAGCTGCCAGCCACTCCACTCCTCACTGTCCTGCTGCGAGGACTTACTTTACTGCTTGTGTTTGTTTCTATGCGCCTCCGTGATTGAGCGATTATACTTTTACTTGCATGTGTGAGCACATGTGTACTTCTGTGCGGTGCGTTGGCGTTGCGTCTCCATCCCAACCGCGCCGCTTTCAGGCAGCAGAGGCAGTCTGCGGGTGGCTCCCTGCTGTTAGCTGCTCCGGAGAAGGCGGAAAATGGTTGGTGGAATCCCCTCCTGGAGCTTTCCTGATGCCGCAGGCAGATGTCTCCCCCTGTCTCCCCCTCATCTCCCCACTCACCTGGGGACTGATGCCAGCCAGTGAGCCTTCCTCCCACCCTCCTCTCTCTAGCCCTTGAGGCCTTCAGCCTTGCCAGAGAGGGAGTGAAGAAGAGAGCGGGGGCGGGCAAATACGCCAATACCAGCCATAGCTCCCCATGCATATAACATACACTCAATGAAAGAGCATACACAAAAACGTGGATAAACACATCACTTAAATGTAGCTGAATAACACATTCATCGGGCCTGTAATCAAAGCAAGTACATTATTACGTTTCTTGCAAGACTATAATCCAATGCTGACTAATGTGCATGCCCACACTTGCATACTAACTTGGACACATAGACACTCAACCTACGCTCATGCTGCCCCTCATCACACAGCCACAGCGTCCACGGCCGCCGGTTTGGCCCCATTTGGCTGCCGGGACCACTCCATGAGTGCTAAGAGTCTTGGTACCATTAAGCACCAGCCAGCCCATCTCGATTGCCCTGCATGAGTGCTCTTCGCCAGCACACTTCATTTTCAGCTAACCTTCTGGTAGCTGCGCTCGTCAAACCTCGCATTTCTTGTCGAGGATGAGGGAGAGGGGTGAGAAAGGTGATGGGAAAGTGGGAGACGAGGGCGGGAGAGCTGGTGAACGCAGGAGAGGAGCGTTCCAAGCAGCAGGCTCTCGGCTGTTGCACCCATCTGGAATTTTAGGTATCAGTGTAAATGAATACATGCAACTACTGTAGTCCAGTAGAGTTAGAATTTTTATTTTTTTTTATTTGGGAGAAATAATTTATAGGCAAGAACATCTTCATGGCCAGTGGTGATTTATTGGCAAACTGAAGCTACATTTATGTTTTATATCAACTCAGTCAAACACTTGTATTTGCCTCTCGTTCTCTGTCTCTCCATTAATCGTGGTCTCTTTTGTGGGTACAGTATTTAATCAAGAAGAGACGCTACAAAGAATGATTTTGCGAGTTATATTTAAACTGACAAACTTAACACCTGATGTCAGCTGAGAGTCAGAGAGGAGGAGGAGAGGGAAGAGAGGAGGGTTAGTTATAAATAGCAGTAGTCTCTTCAGGATGGCAGGTTTTTAATTAACAATAGAGAGCGTCTGATAATCCACAGTTAATCCAGGGGAGAAGAGGGAGGAGAGGAGGGAAGAAGAGAAAATCATCAGCTGTTTGATGTTAGGTCTACAAGTCCCTCCTGGCCCTTCCACTGCTCGCTGCTGAGCTGTTCTGCGCTGTGATATCCATAGCCCAAATGTATTTATTTTGTGAAACAGCCATGCTCCATATTTTGTGATTCACTTTGTCTCTGACTAACCGCTGTCTGTTCCCATTAGCGTAAATATGTGCATGCTGCTCCTCTTAAACTGACTGGGATTCTTTGTGCCTGTGTGTGGTGTTAGTGGATAGGGGCTGTTTGTTGAAAACTAGTCGACTAAAGGCCCTGATGGCTGGAGGCGTCCTCTTAAAGTCCCACGCCTGTTGAAAGGCTTGATCTGTCGGGGAAACACTGGGAGATGTCAGGCCTGCTTCACACTCAAAGGGAGTCTGCTATCTTAGACACTTTGAGCTTAGAGGGAAATGGGGGTGGCTTTTTTTTCTCTCTCTCTTCTTGCACAGCTGCGAAGACAGTAACAAATATGTTGTTTGTATTTACTGTGATACTTTATTTGCTGGGGCATTTCAGGCAGAATTTGAGTTTAATTTATGACATTCTAGGCATTCAGTCGTTGACACCTCCATCTTGAGCAGCTTAAAAATAAATGCATCAGTAGAATAAACACCCAGAAGCTCAGAGAACATCATTATAAAATGCAACCATTAATGAGGAGTAGAAGAAGAAGTATCATATCAGAGTCTTTATCTACAACACATTTCTTATTCAATGAGATCATTACTGTGACATGACATAGCAGGTAAAGATGTTTTCTTTTTACTGGTTAAAGGGTAATTCCAGTATTTTTGAATTTGTGTCCCGTTTTTACATATTTTGATGTCTAATTGGCACCAAAAGTGATAACATCAGCTGAGTAGATCGCCTTTAGCAGCAGCCACAAAACTGGCCACGATAGCTGCAACATAATCCTTGGGGGCAACTGCGCCCGTCAAAGTGCATCCACTAAAAGTGCTTGTTTCTGCCACTGACAGGCTCAGAATGTTATTTTAAGTGTCTGACAGCATTTTGGAAAGCATCCCAGCAGAGATAGAGCTTTCAGACAGCCCATTTCAACAAAACCTGAAGCCATTATGTCGCTCTCTTCAAAGCCACCAGGCTCCTTTGACAACACTAGTCATTTTATTTTGCAGAAAACTAGAGCTGCTGTTTTTTTCATTGCTGGTTAGGTTGTGTGACATTGTTTTTAAAGAGTTAAGGGAATCTTCTAAGGCGAGCTACAACAACAATACCAAAAATCCAAAATAAAAGGTTTAAAAATACAGTCTTTATCCTTTCAATTGGTTCCTTCTTCTACATCTTTTGACCAGGATCATCTCTTGAGCACTCATTTGCTGATCCTTTAAGTGTTAACGAAATGAAGATTTGAAAATGGTTTCTTAAAGTGTACAGGAACCTGGAGAGAGGCTGTCTCATTCATCACATGTTGTGAAGCACAAATCTGCAGGATTGTGGCAACAGAGCAGACTTCACATCGCACATGGTTGACAAAAGTCACACCAAGACTCTTAGCGCTTCGGGCAGGAGTCACTGTGATCTTGTCAACAGTGATGAAGAGATGTTAAAAAGGATTTTCCAAGAAGAGATATATAATGTCCAAGATGTCTGTGGATGGAGCAAAAGCTGCATATCATTTTCAGTTTTAGAAGGGACTCTCTCTCCCCTCTCTCTCTTAACCCGACCAATTACGTCAGACGGCCGCCCACCTTTGAGCCAGGTTCTCTTCTGAGGTTTCTGCCTTTTCAAAAAAAAAAGTTTTACCTCACCACCAAGTGCTCCCTCAGGTGGTAGAACTGCTTTCAGCTGTTTGGTATCAGTAAATTAGAGCATTTGGTCTAGACCTGCTCTATAAGTAAATTGTCATGAAAAAACTTGTGTTGTGATTTGAAACTATATGAATAAAACTGACTTGACTTGACGAAGATACTACGGATCCAACTCTGATAAACAAATTAGACGACCATATTACTGAGTTGTCAGAGGATGCTTCCTGTTTTATTTGACCAAGGAAAAAAAATTCTGCACCTGTTCTTGTTCACACTGACTTTCTTTTTTACAAATAAACTGAGACCATGAAGTTCTACAGACTGACAGATGACTCGTCGATGGGACAGTTTTTGGCAAATTGTCCTCTTGCATCATCAGGACCCATGTGGGGAAATTAAATTCTGGTGAATGTCAGCAGTTTATGCAGCACTTTAATCCTTCTGATGTCTGCATTTATGATCTTTGGCATCACAAAAGCTCAAGAGGACGAAAAATTATATAACCCTGATTAATATTATTAGACTGCAAATCGACCGTTATGAATAATGACTCACAGGTAAAGACGGGGCCAAAGAAGCTGTGGGTCTCATTACAGTGGTGTCCTCGTCACACACTTTTTAATTAAATCACTAGTATACAGAACAACAGTTTTGACAGATTTGACCAACTGTTAATCAGGAAAAACTGATGGATTTTTCAGGAGTTTAGCTTTTGAAATTGTGCTGAATGTACCAGTATAAAAATCTGGGCCAATTGCTTTCACACCACAAACAAAACTCTCCAGCATTTGACTGGAGGTGAGCAGAGGCCACCCTTTCTTGTCCCTGTTGTTTTTCCGGCCGTGGCCAAATAAACACATCTTTGGAGGGAAACACTCGGGGTTTTACAACTGCTGTTCTAACAAGCAAGGTGTGAATACACTTAACCATTACAAACAATTTCAAGAATATGATTCAATATACTATTGAAGAGAGAGAGTATAATTACTAGTTAGTACATGGTACCACATTACAAGTTTAAACCTACAAAGTGTTTGTCTTTCTCCTCTAATAATTAGCATCCCATTGTCTTCCCTCAAATCTTTCAGCATGGATGACGATTATAACCTAAGATGTTTCCTTGCTGTCAGTGAGCAAATTGAAGAAACAGAATTATTGAATCGAGATAACATTTTAAAAGCTTTTCTCTCCCTCTTTCTGGCATTTCAGGACAGAGTCTGGGATACGGTTTTGTCAACTACATCGATCCAAAGGACGCAGAGAAAGCCATCAACACGTTAAATGGACTCAGACTTCAGACCAAAACGATCAAGGTAACTAACACCAAGTTCAGCTTAACAGGTCTAATTATGACACACACTAATTGTTTCCCAACAACTACATACTTGAAAAAGCATTATTGCCAAATCCAAAAATGATTAATAAAATCCCAACGACTTTAGAAAGTTGTGGGAGTTCATGTTAAACCTGAAACGTAAGGCTGCTTTGTTGTCTCTCGAAGCCCTCGTAGATGGTGATGCTGTTTGTGAATGAGTTGGAGGGCAGGATGGGATTAACGTGCATGAGCCTCAGAAGTAAAAAGACCATCTAAATCAAAGAGACACAATGAAAAGCTTGTGACTATGGGTGATATGCTAATTACTTTCTAAATGTCAACATGTAAAGGTGAAATTATATATATACTCTGGTATCTCTGAGCGAAGGGAAGAAACACGTCAATCATCGCATGTTTTCCAAAATAATTGAGGGCTCTGTTATTGCATTTTAATGGCATGACTAATGTGCAGGCTTGTTGGTGGTTGTCACAGAGGAAAGACAGATAAGTCAGTGCCAGCACTGCGACGTACCTCCTCCAAATATGTTTTGAAGACTGAAAATTAAACCTCGTAAGCAGTTGTTTTTGCATATGGTAACATCAACATTTCTTCGCTCTCACATCCTCTGCTTTTGGCCCCTCTGCTCTGCGCCTGCTGATGTGTTGTTGCTTTTAAGCTGGACAGTAATCTGCTCGCTCTGTGGTAATCCACGGATTCTCGCTTTTATGTCATCTGATCTAATCTAATCTGATCTAATGTAATGTAATCTAATCTAATAGGATGGGATTACTCTGGAGCTGTGAATGGAGAATGCCTGCGAGTATTCCTCCATTCCCTAAACAAAGTACACAGCTTGACCTGGCCTCGTTTTAGCAAAGCATCCTGGCTCTTGTATAAGATTAAAAAAAAGAAGAAAAAAAAGAAGAGAATACTTAATGTGTGTCTTGTGTGTTTTCTGCATATGTTTTTACAATTTGAATTTGCTTGAGGTGTTTGGTGGTCTGATGTGGTTATGGATCATGTCTATATTTGTGCATGTACGGGGTTTCATTGAATAGTTTAGTCAGTCAGCTATCAAAACTACTCGTCGACACTGTGCGGGGTGCAGTAGAATAATCATTCATCTGTGTTTTGTAGCACTGTGCAGCATTAAAACATTTGCTGTGCATCTACAGCAGATACGCAGCTGGGGGCCCTCTGGGAAGATGATGACAAGTCATAATTGTCACGCATGACAGCTATGACTTGTCATCATGCAATGTGTGACGCTAAAGCAGCAGACACAAGAGTGAGAGGTAGAAAGGAACATCACCGAAACTTCAGCCAACAGTGTGAAAATACTTTATCAGAAGAGACAGATTTGTACCAACAATCATTTTGTACATTAGATCTTAATTAAAGCATTTAATTTAAGGTATTTTGAGAAAAAAAGATTTCTGCTATCCTTGCAAGAAGGCAGTCACTTTGCTATTGCAGTAATACAGAATCTCCAGCTCTGACAAGCTTGCTGGGGGTTTAGCCTGAATCAAATTGCGGCTCATTTGTAAACAGCCTCTCAAAGCCAATCTAGGACTCTGCTATTTCACCTGCCCAAGTTGGTCCAGCCTACTGTACATTAGTTAACCCTTTACTGTGTGTATTTGAGTCTTTTTGTTAAGAGAACTGATCATTGTTATTAGATAAAAATAGTTATTTTTATCATGGGATCGAATGACTAATGGTCTACTTTTTAAAAGCAGTAGATTGCACTCAGTGAGGAGCGATTAAGTGTTTGGATGAAGCCGATGTGCATTATTGGGGAACAGTCATAAAAACATATGAGCAATACAGCACAGAGCAGGTCAGCCAATATGGAG
>JAPZDX010000020.1:17261558-17274241 GCA_029783625.1 Naso annulatus | reverse complement strand
AGGCACACCCAGACCATAGTATAAGCTTAACGTATCCATGAAGTCTCATCGAAGGCTCTAAAAATCCCCTGCAAATGTTTATTTTATCAAGCTGTCCTGTCTTGCTTCAGCTTTTGTTTTTAGTCGGTGCCTTTTTTACATGATGAAACTGAAACTTTACCTTATACATCACAATATTTACATTTCTAAATTGTTGATTTGTTTGAGTTCCTCTATAGCAAAACACAGAGTACAAATATATTGATCGCAGCTGCTCCGTCTAAACTCTGTAAAGTAAAAGGGGCCTGTGTTTGTTTGTGATCTGCTGGCCCCGCAGGTGGCTCCCGAGGTGTGGGCTTTATCCGCTTTGATAAAAGGATAGAGGCTGAGGAGGCAATCAAGGGCCTGAATGGACAGAAGCCATCAGGTGCAGCCGAGCCCATCACGGTCAAGTTCGCCAACAACCCCAGCCAGAAGACCAGCCAAGCTCTTCTGTCACAACTCTACCAGTCCCCCAACCGCCGATACCCAGGCCCCCTCCACCACCAGGCTCAGAGGTTCAGGTGAGTGCTTGCATGGGCCGTGGAGAGAAAAGACAGAATAGGGCTGGAAAGGTAGCATTGTCACGACATTAACAATGATGGTAAAGTTGTGTAGTTAATGTAAAATTTCCCATTAGATTAGGAAACAGTTGCGAGTGTTCAGTAACCACCACGTCTTCTTTACAACTGCAACAAGTAGATGTTTATATTAGCAGCCAAAGCTCATTGCAGTGTTTAGAGTGATAAGCTAAGTGACAAGTTGAAATACCTCAAAACTGTTGGCTGTGACCTAAATCTGAAGCACTGTGGCCTGAACCTGTAGCCTTTCCATAAGAAAAACAGATGTACCTCCCAGAACCAGCTCTATTCCAGAGACATTATGATGTAACAAAATGAAACTCAAAGTGCCCCAGACATAAAAAAGTTAAAAAAAAAACAAAACTGTGGCCATCTGTTCAAAAGGTTGGGAAACTCCAGGTTAATGTGTTCAAGTGAAGTATAATGGAAAGGAAGTTACTTGACAAACAGTAGGAGTTTACGCATAAAGTCATGATTTTGAAACAAGTATGTCATCTTGATGTGGTTCAATTGATAGTGTGATTAACATTTAAAAAAAAATTCTGCACTACCAGTGTGTTTGGTATCATTAAGTGACAAACAGGATTGCTATTTAATGTGTGGATATGAGAGATTTAATGTCAACAGTCATCAGTCTCAAACTCGACAGCAATTATTCTTGGTTTATGTGACCATGAATGCTTTTAATCAAGGAAACAAGTCTGTTTTAAACAATAGGCCTGATTTGGAAAACATTTGCACCAAATGCAATTTACACTGTTCGAACAGGGGATGTAACGCCTACACATTAAGAGCATGAGTGACAGCCACGTCTGTGTATCAACAATGATGCAATTTTTTCTCCTGTGTGCATTTATCTCAGCCAGTACGTCCCCCTTTTGAACAACAGATGTGCGTTGTGCACCTGGTGCAGGTGTCAATAAAACAGGCTCTGTGAGTGCTCTGTGTGGGTCCACCCAGATCAGAGAGGAACTGTTCATAAGAGACTGTGGGGTTCTGTCGTTCACAACTACGTATTTCCCCTCATTTCATCATGCTGCCATTCAGCCAACACTTCCCAGAATATTCCCTGTGAGGCCTGGGCAAAAAACATGGATTTGGACATAAACATTATAAATACTTATCAAACAAAAGAGATGCACGTCCTTTTCAAGCCTAAATTCTGTATTGTATCAGTCATGTTGAGGCAAGGAACCATAATGTTGCAGTACATTTTTGTAGTTTGACTCATTTTATAACACACTGCTGATATAAATATACATTTGCTGGACTTAAAAACATAATCTACTGTATTAAAATGCTATATTAATCCCTGCATTAGAAGCTGAATTTATTTAAGAGAGGCTGATGTCTTAAATCCAACGAACAAAAGGGCAAATTAAAACAAATGATCCCCAAATTAATTTAAGGATTTGGGTTTTAACCTTGTTTCATCTTAATTAAATTGAGGAGTGTGAAGCACCTCGAGCTGTCTTAACTCCTAAGCTTTTTTGCCCAGGTCAGTAATCTCCACAACAAGCTCTCACCTAGCATCATATACAGTATATGGCTAACATTCTGTATGTTTGGCATTGTACCTGCTCATTTCCTGTCACCCACTGATGACACAATGTGTTTCAAGTCAAACGTCAGGCCTCAGTCTTTGAGATCAAAACACGACAGAAACAGGTGATCATACGATATTGCGCTCCATCAGCCGATCCAACAAGAATGTTTCAGAATTGGAGACAGAATATGTGCTTATACAATTTCCTCTCTCTTTCAATAACACTAAGCCAGTCGTGCTGTTTACTCTCCATCAAAGTCAGAGCTTGGAAGGTATTTTTCTTCTGGAGCGGCTTCCCTGGTGTGACACCTGAGCGATGTAGCATGGCTGTGTGTCTGTGATACGCCAAGCCAATTTACAGGCTCCGCAGGAGAGCTGTCGCTTCTCATCACAACTCACAACCACAGGACACTCCCTCACTGTGTCCCCGTGCTCCTGCTCCCAAGCCCTCCACTAAAACCTGCACACTTAGAAGTTAGAAATGTGCTCAATGTGCACAGTTTCCCCCTTTTTTAACTAAATGTTTTAAGGACAACTGTAAAAAGACTTTTTTTTTTCCTAATGCAAGATAGCATTCAATCAAACTTTTTTTACAGTTTGTTCTGTTAAGATATATGTTAGTATGTGTAAAAGTTAAAAATACATTTAATTATAGCCACTGTAATTTATATAATGTGCCTGAAACTAAACAAAGTATAAATTTGTGCTAAAATAAAACCTATCATCAAGTTTGTGCTGCTGCTGCTCAAAGGTAAGACCCAAGCTAAAAAACGTGCTGAGTAGAATACAGTAAAATCCTCCTAGTTATAATTACATCTGTCCTGTGGGGCTAAGTCACGTGAGCTTGCTGTTACACAAGTTAATGTATTATGTGCTTGTATGGTCCCTCTCCAAGACAGCAAACATAATCGACTCAAGCACAATACACCGAGCCCAAGATCCCAGCTCGTTTCCGATTCTCTGTCGTTAACTAATGGTACTAATTAGCAAATTAGCCTTATTATATCCAGGGCAGGAGCCAATTTTAATTGAAAAGATTTTTGTTTCAAAAAAGACAAGGACAAAAACGCCCAATCCTCCATTAACATGCATTGATGGGAAGCACAAAAGCCCTATTGTTTATATCGGGCTTGGAGAGGCAGTGTGAAAAGCTGGCAGAGTGTTTTCGTGGTGAGCGTGCATCAGTGTGCATTCGTACATGTGTGAGAGAGTGAGTGAGAGAGAGAGAGGGAGAGTGTGTTAGCAGCAGGTTGTTTTGTTGTGGCCCAACGGCCCGGCGGCCAGCAGATGTCTTCGTGCTCCCCGGGCCTGCAGCGCCTCTCCTCTGAGCTTCCTCTCCAATTGACTCATTTACCCACAAAGCCACATGCTTGTTCACTTCTCACATAATGGACTAATTACTGCTTTAATGATTCGGTATTTCGTTTTCTCTACTTTCTTTTCTTTGTTTTTTTTGGAAAAAGCGCCACAATGCAAACACTCTTTTAACCCAGATAATAGGTTGGACTATTATGTACCCAATATATTTATGTAAAGTGGAAAAAGGTTATTTAAATTATCTCAGCTGATTTTGATGTGGGGATTCCAATGTGAGTGCTTATTACAATACAACTTTGTTTACACATTTCAAACATGTAAATGCATCTTAAACGTGGATTTCACTTTGAGCAGTTTTTGAGCCTTCACTAGTAATAAAATAATATTAGAAAACACTGGTTGTTACAGTGCTTTTCAGTCCTGATCCTCAGCACCCAGAGTTCAGCAGGATTTGTAGGTGAATTATCAGACTATGTCACACGGTTTCGTCTGCGCTTGACGGTTGCAGAAAAAGCCGTTCGTGGTAAACATGTCGTGCTGTGCAGTGAGATGTCAGGCTTGCAAAACATTTCAAAAAGACCTTAAATTTCACACAATATCGTCAAATCACACTCTGTTTCATGCTAATAGCAGACATTTTTGGTTGAAAGTCCTTGAAAGAGATGATTTGAATGATAACCAAATTAAAAATGCACGATTTTGCAGTGCTCATGTCATGTCAGGTAAGCTGACATTCAGTCAGCCAGTCTGTTGTGATATGCGGACAACAGTTTAAAATTAAAATCTAACAGTATAACATAAGAGTATTTCAATAGCTGTCATCATCTCTTTGGGCTTTCTGCAACCAAGGTGCGTGCGCATCAGCAGTGTTTACTGACATATAATTGATCTATAAGGCTCTTAAGTAAAATTACCTGGCATCGCAGTGGTAAATTGTCCCTGACTGGAAGATTACTGATCCGTTATCTCTAACATGCATATAAATTCAATTAAAAATTCTCAGAATAAACAGCAATATGATTATTGTTATTAAACAAGTAATTTGTCACAAGCTTTCAAAACCTAATTGCTTTCTTAACTGCAATCAAATAATAATGAAGTTGTGTGTATTCCGTATTAAGTAATAAAACTGAGTGGTGTGACTGTAGACTTGTTATTTATTGCAAAAGCAGGAAGGGTTTATGCTCACTTTAAAATTTTGGTAAATATTTCGTAGCAGTTGTGTTTCAAAAAGCAAATTCTTATTGACTGAAGGAGACAAGGAGAAACAACCCTGACGGTCGGGTCAAAGTCAAAGAGTTTGTAGTGTTTTCAAGAGGAACGAGGCGTCACTGGCCAGCTGTTGCTCAATAAGCCGTGGCCCCTGTCCATTAGGCCAGAGGAGTTAATAAGACATGAGACAGGCCAGACCCAAGTGAGGAATGAAGGTCATTGAGTCACCAAGCAGACTGCATCTATCCAAGAGGGCCGACATTTCATATATCCTCGCTCACAAACACACACAGCCTACTTAAACCACACACAATTACACACAAACTGCAGTTTACCCTGGCTGACTGCAGCGGCTGTAGCTCACAGGGCTTAACTTATTATGAAACCAAAACATTTCACAGAAACTAACCCTTTCAGACAGCGGACACCCTCTGACTAACGCTCAGCCATTCCACATGACCTGTTAGCACTTAACAGGTTCACCCCGACCACAACGACAGATATTCAAAATTTCATGGCTAGTTTAATTTTCAGTCATATCTTTTTTTTTTTTTTTTTTGTTGGTCCACCTCATAGAAAACATACTAATCATCATCACCTCTCTCACTCACCATTATTCAAATGCCAAACCATTACACTGACAGAACTCTGAATCATTTTCCCCGTCATCTCAGGTGCTCCCTCAACTGAGTTGACAAATTAAAGAGAATAATATATGAGAAGAAATTTATATTATCAACATTCATCTCCTAATAAACCATCAATGTGGCGGCATGAAATGTATTGATGTGTAAATGCAATTTCCTGCACGTAAATCAAGTTGAGAATTTGCCATTGTGTATCACTATGGCTAGCTTAGCATCCCATGATAGCAGTGTCGTGCTATGCTCTTGCCGTGCTGTGTATCTGACTTTAATACTGAACTGTGAACTTCAGTCTTGTACAACAATTTAATGGCTGCACCTACAGCAATGTCACTGTGCCTGCAGTCCTCTGCTCTTACTAGCTTGCGCAGAGTGACGCTGTAACCTCTCAAGTAGTGCAGTGGCCGACCGAGCAAGTGCCGACCATACTGATGGACCTATAGCTTCATTAACTGATGATTGCATATTTCTGGTAGGGCTCCTCAGTGTAATGGCCAAATATATAGACGGGTTTGTTTGTTCTTGAGTGAGGAGGACCATGCAGTTCCTACAGGGACGTAACATTAGTTCCATTGAGTGAGTCGACCATCTGCCCACCATTAACCCCAGAACCCTCCTTCTCTTTACAGGCTGGACAATTTGCTTAATATGGCCTATGGCGTAAAGAGGTAATTAAAAACTTCACCCAATGCCAGATGTCCATGTTGACTCAATGATTTTTCAATTTCCTTTTTCTGTTCCTTTTTTAGTTTATGTTTCCTTGTATTTTTGCTGTCACTTTGCATTTGAAAATTCGTTAAAGGTCAGCTGCATTTTTGATTTTTTGATTTGATGTTTTCTTTTTCATGAGCTTGAGTTGGTTTTGAAGCCCGAACAACCACTTAAGGTGTAAGAAAAAAAACCCCAGAAAACAATTGGTCTTTCTTTTCAGTGGTGATGAATTTGCTTTGTTTTGATTATGACAAGTGCTGGTGTTGTTTGGATTGTTTTGGGTTGTTTCTGTGTACTGAATGGATTTTGTTCTCTGGTGTTCAACTCCTTATTTCTAGGTGTGTTTTGTTTAACAGGATTCAGGTTCTCCTGCCTTGTCACTGTACAGCTATAGCATGGGAACAATCTCTCTTTTGGAGCAAATTCTGAATTTGTCACTTTGATTTTAGATGTATTTCCTTACCACACCATAGCAATAAAACCACTCTGTACACAATCCTTTTTGAAATAATATTACCCCTTTTCAGTGGAAGCCATTTCAAAATTATATATTGCCTTAATTTCTTGGCAGTACCAGTTTAGATTAGGTAGTGTTCAGCGAGGATATGGGATGAGGCTGGATGAACCTGGATCCCTGCTGGAAACAGGAAATGCTGTTTCACTGCAGACAGCTCCAGCTTTGCTCGGCACTGCTCTGCTCGAATTCCTTCCTTTTTGCCTCCATGTTTCATTTTGCTTTCTCACTACCATAGGTGTTACATAACCCAGAGCAGCAGCCACTGTGGTGATAGATGTTTCATGGTGGCATCTTGCATGTTGCAAGCACAGGGGACACCATCTGAAGTCAGCTTAGTAACTCAAACAGAGATGAAGTTTTAGCTCGGAAGAAATGTTCCCTCAGCAAGTTCTGTTAGTGCCTCCCGTAAGCCACCCAGTAAGCACTGTGTAAAGACTCACTCTGAGTCTTTACATAATTTTTTCTAAAGGAGGAAATAGTTTCTAATTCAGCGGTCCTGATTACATAGCGTGTAATCAACTATCAAGTTAAAAGTGCTTTTCAGTGATCTGAGGTTATTATTTGAGAGGAAACAGAAGAAAGGTGTTGAGAGCTGGAGATGGTTGGCTTTAGAAAGGACAGAATAGATATCTGGTCAGCTACACTGTTGCTATGCAACCCCTGGTCTCGTCTGGTCCCGCTCTGATGGGTACGCTCGCATGCACGTTTACACACATGCACACACAGACACACGTGTACATAGAGGCACACTCATCTCCACATCCTCGCGGTGGCAGCGTTAGCGAGACTCCAAAACCGTCACACACCCACAAACCTCCTCACATACTCGAGCTTTTGCATACAAATCACCACCAAGTTTTTTTTTTTCCAGCTCAGCAGGAGAGACCTGAAAGCAGCAGAGCATGTCAGATGAGGCCTCAACGTGATGAGGCCCATTAAGATTTCACCTGCTTTATGCTGGAGAAAATATTAAATCGTCTCAACAAGACATTGAGGCCATGTAGAGATATGTGAGACAAAGGATTTGGATCCCATTAAAATACGGTTTGCTGCAGCAGCAACCCTGTAGTGATTATGAAAATTTCCACATATTTCAGTCATGTAGATTTATAATACTAAAACCTATTAAAGCGTATTGTCTTAATCATACAGATGGATATATATTAATACAATCTTTTTAGCTCGTACTACTGCAGCATGTGTAATTTTTTTAGAAACTCCAATCGGTGCAGAGAGCTCTTACTGTCTATGAACTAACCACCTCAGGCACTTGTATTAGTGTTCACCGCAACCACAATGGTCAGAAGCAAACTCTCCATGACCAAAGTCATGCAGGAAGGTCGTAGTGATTGCCGGCCATATATAGTCACTGGAGAGAGAGAGGGGTGGGGGCCCTGAGTAGCAAGCAGCAGCGCTATCGATCAGTGCCACGAGCTCTGGAATAGAACAGAACAGAACACCCTGCAGACTGCGGGAGGAGTGGGAGGAATACACTTTGTACCTTAATGCCACTGGGCTGTAAAGTGCTTCCATTTTCCATTTAGTTTGCTCCCTCTTCCCTCCCTCCCTTCCCTTAAGAAAGCAGCCTTCTCAGAGACAGCTGCAGCAAAGCGGAAATCTCAATTAAAGCACACCCAATAATGCCTATAGTCGTTTCTTGGAGAGAGGTGGCATAAGAAATGAACCTTTTTATCTCATTTACCTTTTATTTAAAAGTGGGGATATTTTTTTCCTCCTTTTCCTTTCCTTTGAGCGGAAAGGCAATTAAGTGAAGTCAACTGAGGATTCAAATCTCTTGCATCACAAGAAAAAAGAGAAGATTATGAGGCGAATGAAAACAGATTTAGCAGGCTGGTGCATGATCTTTGATGGATTTCTAGCAACGTTTTAATTCAACAACTTCCTGCAATTTCACTGCTAAAAGAGCCACTCAAGGACACAAAGAGAGAACCTTCGTCTGCATCCCCTTCAGCAGAATATAGCCCAGCACGCAGCACTTTCGTCTTTCCTGACAGGAGGCCTTTCAGAAGTCAGGAGCTCAGGAGAATCTAGTAATAGCTAGCTGCTAGCTGCATTTAGACAAAAACATACATGCACATACACTTAACCTCCATGCATATCATCCAAATTCATCATTCAGTTTGTGTATTTGGCTTTGAGATCAGTTTTTGTGGTGTGATGTGGTTTGGTTAGACAGAAGTGTCATGGAAAGCTTTCAGATTTGGAGGAAGGATTCTGTTCAAAAGTTGGCTCCTGAAAAGCAAGCTCGAGATAGTTTTTCCCTGGTTTATGGCCATTTTATGAACAGTACATGCTGACATTGAGATGCACTTTATGCCTTAACCTGTGCAATTAAAACTTGCTCTTCTCTCTCCTCCCTTCTTTCTGCTCTCCCTCCGTTTTCCCCCCACTCTGCCTCCCCTCTCAGGTTCTCACCCATCACCATTGACAGCATGACCAGCCTGGTCGGCATGAACATCCCCGGGCACACAGGCACTGGTTGGTGCATTTTTGTGTACAACCTGTCCCCAGATTCAGACGAGAGTGTGCTCTGGCAGCTGTTCGGGCCCTTCGGCGCAGTCAACAATGTCAAGGTGATCCGTGACTTCAACACCAACAAGTGCAAAGGCTTCGGCTTCGTCACCATGACGAATTACGACGAGGCGGCCATGGCCATCGCCAGTCTCAACGGCTACAGGTTGGGCGACCGCGTCTTGCAAGTCTCCTTCAAGACTAACAAGACACACAAGTCCTGAACTTAAACAGGTAGAAGCAGTTGCCCCGCGACTCTGTCTGCTCCAAAATAGCCCCCAACCCCCCTCCCCACCCTTCCACCTCCACCCGTCCCCTTAGCCCCTTCAGTCACTACCACTACCACCCTACTACAGCCATCCAACGCAGCAAACTCAAACTCCAACCGGAACACAAAGCAACCGACAAACCATCAAACAAATTGAACTAGAAATGGCTTATATTATAACTTTGGACCTATAAGCCAATGTTGCCTAAGTATTACAAAAATGAAATGATGAAAATGTTCATGAGTTTTCGGAAGCTCCTGTGATAATGCAGGCTTCTCTTTGTTGTATATTCTTTCTGTTCGTCGTGGTTGTTACAATGAGTTTTCTCTTCTGTGTAAACAGTAGCAAATCCCTGTATCCCCTTATTTCAGAGAAGAGAATGTCCTTTTTAGATTGAAACCTTTTCTCTGTCTTGATTCAGGATTTGTTTTTCTTTTGTAAATCCGGATCCACTGTCGTTAGTATTATATACCTCCCTGGCGGTGAAAGGGAGGGGGCTCTTTTTTAAATTGGTGAACCATTCATTCATTTTTAGTGTGTATTTAAAACTTCCCCTTATCAATTGCAGATGGGATGCCACCATCCCGCTAACTCTGATGTAGAAAAAAATGAATTTCTAACATTGTTTTTGTTTTGTATCGCAAACAAAACATAATGTCTTTCCTCACAGGGGTTCAGGGAGATGGGGCGAGGGAGGGGATGGGTTAGCTTTCCTGATGACACGTTCAGTAATTTAAGAAAAAAAAAAATAACACTGTTGCCAAAGAGAAGATCTCTTTGCTTGGAAAAAAATGCGTTTAGAAAAAGATAAAAATAAAGAGAAAGAAGATCTATTTTTATAAATGGTAATTAAAATAATAATTATTGAAGAATTTTTACAAGAATCTGGATTTGAAAAAAGAGAAAAATATTTTGACTGGCTAACTAGGGGGGGCCGGGGCGGGAGGGAGGGGGCACCACCTTGTCTTGTCGTTCTGCCGTGGTACTTTATAGGATCGGAGGTCGTTTGTTTTTTGGGGAATCCAAGTTGGCAGTGATTTTGTAGATGGAAGGTTTTGTGAAAAAGGATGCAAACTGAGGCAGGTGATTTTGGTAATTTTTCACATATGTACTAGTGCGTAATTATTCAACAGCGATACCCAAAAGGGAAGGGAGAGGGGTCTTTCCGAGGCCTAACCATCCTTATAGTCCAGAGCCCAAAGCAAGAAGACCCTTAGTCCGTTTGTTTTCTCCGTTTCCGTCATCAGTCAATATGGGATATCAGTAAATAGATATATACACATCTATCCATTTAGAGAGCATACTATACATTATCTATATCATTTTCTTCGCTCTGCGTTTGTGAACTTACATTTGAAAAGAATTTCCTTTTAGCGATCAACAGTAGGTGCTATACTACATTATTCACATATCTTAAATATCCAAGTTTGTTGTTCTGTGTTGTTTAAAGAAAAAAAATACTTCGATGTTGGCATTGACTTGAGCTGCTGTTCTTTGTTTAATATTTGTTTATTGTTGGCCCAAACATCTGGTGAGACTCTTTCTTTGCTGTATGACCAGATAAACAAATTTGGGCCGTGTAAGAATCACTGAACAAATTTTTTACTTTGTAATTTTTATTTTTCGTTTGGCTTGCTGACTTTTAGGTTCCTTGCTGAGCGTGAAACGTTTGTCAAAACTAAATGATGATTAGCTAGTTCCGTTAGTCTAGATATTTGTTTCCTTAAAAAGGATCTATGACAACTGTGTCTTTATTTGCTGTGTACAAATAGATGATATATATATACATATATAGTCTACATTTGTTTTACAATATCTACTGTACTATATGAGTTGTCACTGTTCTTTTGTTTGAGCTTGTCTTTTTCATATGACAACTTATTATGAAGTGGTGGTTCAGTTACTTAGAAAAACTTGTGAGGAAACTGTTCAATTGTTGTCATGTTGCTTGTGGAGAAAAAAAAGATTTGGATTAACTTTCAGTTAGCTACCGCGGCAAAAGAAACCGAACAAAAGCTTAGAATATAACTGTATTTGTTTAGCAGTTTATTTACTTATCTATTTTTAAACTATTTATTTTTCTATTTATTTGTATTTATTCTATATTTATTAATGAATTAATTTATCTGTGTATTTATGTATTTATTTGTTTCATTGTCTGTGTATTTGCGTGATTCTGGTACAGGGAGGGGACGTTTCTGAGCAAAAGGGAACAAAGCGACTAGTGGAGAGGCTCTTCCAGTAGTCCACTGCACTGAGAGAACTTTTAGTACGTTTGTGCTTTGTACCAATATATCAAAATTACAATATAAAAAAATCTAAAAGTCAAGAAAACTGAAAAAAATGTCTGGAGGGTTGGGGGACGCTCTTCCCTTATTACTAGAAACAGTTACTCGCTATGCATAACCTAGTTAATAGTTAAATTTGCTATTGCTTTTTTCTTGTCTTGTTAAAATGAAATCTTTAGATCTTTTTCAATAAAGTTTAGTCTTAATAGAATGTTATAAACAGTCGTTATGGTTCAATATAACCTGTGATAAGTTTGTGTAGTTCTAAAAAGCCACTCCGTCCACACCCTCCCTCCACTTACTACCGCTTTGTGATGAAACCTTATGCAAAAATGTGGGTCTGAAAGCATAGTTTTCAGTTTTCAGTAAAACATTTTATATAACATTCAGCTCTTAGAGGCTTGGGCAGATCAATTTTAAAAAGGAGCAAATGCCCATTGTTGTTTGAGAGTCATTCATTGCACTGGACTAAAAACGGTCAGAATCACTTAAGAGTCAAAACTTATTTTTAAAAAGATTCATCATGTTTTCAAATGACATACCAACAAATCTTTAAAAATGAGAAATTGTTACCATTGCACACCAACTGTTATTTACAGCAGTTGTTGCTATACTTAAGAAGTACTCTGGAGATATGAAAAGGGATTGTACCGATTCTATATTTTATATACTCTAATATGATATATATTATATATTTTGAAAGGTGAAAGGTAAGGGAATGGTTCCAGAAGTATAAATATACGGAATTGGATTTTTTTTGTTTGTTGTTAAGACTTGAAAACATGAAGGAGGTGTGTAGAGAGCATTTTAAACACTCAGACGCATGCTCGCATTATACATCCTTCTCTCTCACACCTCAGTCATCTGACAGGCCGGGTCATGTTATATCATCACTACTATCAGTCATCATCTGCGCCATCCGATCACATAGTTTTCTTACGTCGTAACGGCAACAAACCGACCAACCACATCCACCCACCCACCAACCAACCAACCAACCAACCAGACCCCTTCATGCTTCCCGCCGCCGTCGGGAGCTTGAATTATG
>JAPZDX010000020.1:17240188-17255796 GCA_029783625.1 Naso annulatus | reverse complement strand
TATCCAATAAGTACTTTTCTCCTCCACATCCTTTTGTGAAGTTGAAAGGAAGCCTGATATAGGTTAAGTTCACTTTATAAAGTCAATTACAGTATGTATGTGCAGAATGATCTGCTACAGATGAAACAGCAGAAGACAATATTGTAAATATGCATCATAATCTTTTTTTTTTTTTAATTAGGTTGCCAAATGTATGCCTATTAAGGATTTGAAAGCTGCACTAAAATATAACTAACAATGTCACACACCTCCAACTAGCCTTACTCACTCCACTCATTTGCATTCGCTAACCGTCAAATTAACTCAACACTTTCGTACATTATGCAGCAGAGACAAACAGGACAGGACTTCATCTGCCGATGACTGGACCAGCAGATGGTGTGTAAATAATGTACGTTGTCTCATGGGAACATCTATGTCTGTCTCAGTTTGCATTGCTGCACCAGCCCTTCTCCCTAATACAAAGTGACCCTTTCAGTGTGTTAAGACTGAACTGTGGTGCTTATCTGATCCAAGGACCGAGTTAAAACTGCATTTAAACTTATGGGATGCAGAGACTTTGATATACACAATATTCTCTGCCTACACACACAGAATTTAAGACATTTCACATCTAGTGCTGTTTACCTGGTTTTAATTTGTATGCTAGGAACAGTTTTATTTCAGTCTTAGTTTCCTCACAAAACCCTGTGTTTACTTTTTATTGCAAGTTTTCTTTGTTTTTGTTGTTTTATTTACACGGTAACACCTGGAAGAGAAAATTCTCTTTTCACTCAGTTCCAAAGGGAAGTCAGGGAACAGACTTGCAGTTGCAGAGCAGCACTCCTGCTGCCTGGACCTGGTGGGGATTCAATGTCTTTCTCAAGGGCACTTCAGTCGGGTGGATTCTTGTCATCAGGGAGGCTTTCTCCAGTCACAGTGTGGTTCCCCAATAAAGAAAACTGCCAGGACAGATACTGGAAGTACTATGACATTCTCAACTACTTCCTGCTCATGTTTTTTGTCTTTTTATCTGTCACCAGACACTACCAGCTCACCACAGTTCGTAGCTGCAGTGGACAGGCTCTCATGTTTTTACTGTGAGTTTTGGCCGTGGAAAAAGCTCATGTGGATGTGAAGATCATGGTGTTGGCGTTCAAAAGATCCTTTCAACAGCTTCAGCAGTGAAAATGACAAGCAGCTTTCACAGCTTAGATGTCTGTGACTGTTGTGGGGGGAAAAAATTATAACTGATTCCAGATTAGTAATGATAATTGCAGTTGCTGGCATTGTGCAAATACAAAGGTATTGTTTGGGGGGAGTTGTTGATTGTTCTGGCAAATGCGGTGTTGTTTTTCCCTAACGATGATGGCTGTGATAATGGTAGTGATGGCAGCGGCTGCAAAGATTACATGATGACACATTGGCCTCTTTTCTGAGCAAAGAGGAGCCATATTGTCTTCCGCAGGGATGGTGATTGGCAGATAGGCTAAAGTTACACTTCAAATCAGACTTAGTGAGTGCAAAGGAGAGGGTTCGCTTCAATTATCGGGTATCAGACAATCAATTCATTGACAGACTAACACACCTACGTCCGACTCCACTACAGTAGGCAGCGATATGCCCTATTCACTGGTTGCTATTGATCCTTTTTAAGGTTGACCTATTATGTAACATACCAAACACGCTACAACATGTTACATATTACATACAGGTATGCAGCTAGCGGATTCCACGTCGAACAAGTGAACAAGCGCTGTACATTTCGTACGTATCTATGCTTTACTTTTGGGACAAATGAGATACAAGCTCTCCCTTGTGCTTATGGTATTTTTGTTTTTTTCCGTCTTTCTTCTACAAATTTATGATGTTTGACGCAGAACACTCAGGCCAGTTCGTGGCCAGTTGAGGTGTATACATGCAAGAGTAAATCAATCCCCAACCGCATTATCACTGTGTATTAACGCAATTTCGAGAAATTCAGCTTAGTATGATTCCAGTCAGTCTAACATGTTTGCATTGTGTTTTTTAGAAGTCAAGTTTAAGTCGGACTACCACGATAAATTAATTTTTCCTAACATCATGTTAACATACTGACTGCCATGCCTTTCCGGCAAAGTCTACTTCAGGATGCTGGAAATGAAACCCCACCTCGTTGAACCTTCTGATTCAGGAGGAAAAATGTGGATTCTGTCCCTGACGTTGAACAGTGGACCTGCTTTTTTCCACTGCAGTCTCACTGGCTGGGTCATGGGAGGTTGCTCTTCCAGACTGTACATGTTTTGTGGAGCTGGAGAAGATCTACCATCATGTTGCCCTTGGGGGATTCCCCTGGAAAGTACTGCTAGAGTGTGGGGAACTAAGGCCACTTATGAGCCATCTGGCCCATTTTTAAGCAAAGTGAGAGCTACATTGGTGTATTCAGGGAAAAAAACAAACAAAAACAAAACAAAAAAAAACCCTTTTTCTTACCCTAACGAAAATGTTTTAGTGGTCTACCTCTGGCCACAGGAAACAGGGACACAGGAGGCGAACCCTCGTCTTTTCAGCCCACCTCCCCCTACTGAGGACCTCTGTTTGGTAGAGGAGCAAAGCATCTCCTCACCTACAAAAAATAACATTGCCAGTCAACCTAAATGAGTTGTTAACAACATCACTTTCAAACAATATTTTGAAAAAAAAAGCTGAGCAGAAATAAAAATAGAATTTTGCCTCATGACAGGCATGGTCTGATTTTGGTTCCCTTTTTTAAGGCAAGCACGTTGCATATGGATACTGGGCTCGGCTATGGCCCGGTGATTTGTATTGACACAACCTCTGGTATTGCTCTATTTTAATGGAGCCACTGCCTTGTAAATTGTCTGTGCATGTCACGGCCCCTGATTATAAGCACACATGTATTCACCCCCCATGAACACACATGCATGTGGTTGCTCTCTCCTCTCTGACTGTTTCTCCAGCTCTGCCGGGATGTTTGATTTTTGGCTTTGGTAATGATGCGCACTTGTATGGCAAGCACAGTGGTGTTATTTATTGCTGCGACGCTGATGGCTGTGATGATGGTGGTGGTGACAGTGAGAGCAGTATTGGCTAGCAGAAGCAGCAGGCACCAGATCCCCTCCTGTTTGTTCAGAGAGACACACAGCAAAGCTTTACTGTGTTCAACCCAAGGCTGCAAACCCTGAATAAAACCAAAACACTGGCACTGGTTTGAGCACATATTGTTTTCATGCCATTTTCCAAATTCATGCCCGTCTGCCTGAGTGTTTGTCTGTGCATCTGTCTTACTGTCAGGCTGCGTGTCTACTTATTTTCCTGTCTGTTTGAGTGTCATTATTTCATGCTTATGTATTTGAAGGCTTTACAAATATACGCTGTTCCTAATTGCTTTTTTGTTGTTATTGCCAAAGACACATATATAGATAAAAACAGCAAACTCTCTTCATAGGTGCTTTTATATACGAACATGTATGTCAGTTTATGTGAGGACATTTTGTGTGCTTTTTTGAATGTGTGTGAGTGTGCAAAGTTGTGCAAGGCCACATATGTGTGAGTGGGTGATTTCGGCTGTGAAAACCCAGCACCCAACCATCTGTCACAAAGGGGCCACCGTGTTCTGAAGCCAATCATCTCCTTCCAACAGCTTCTAGGATCCTCGCTCTGCTTTCCAACAATGGTCCGGCACGCCAAACACACATTCACACACGAAGAATGACAACGTCTGCCACATGCTCCTATCAGCAGGCGCACACACTCGCACACACACAAACTTAACAATCACACAGACGCTTGCCTTGAAAACTGTTAAGGCCTTTCCCTCATTTGAGAAAATCTTGCTTTCATCGCAGTTCCAACCAGTCGCTTGTTTGGTTGTGCAGAATCATTGTGATCAGTTGCGGCCATCAGCTGAATTGTTTTACAGTGGAGTCGATGTATATCATAAATAGTTCATGTTCATGTTTATTATTCCAAGTTTTGACTGAGCACCATGCGACATTTTAGGAAATATGTTTGCTGTCTTGCCGAAATTTAAATGAAGATTGATACCATTTTCATATTTGTGCATTAAACAAGAAGCTACAGGGTGCAGTGATTAGCTTAGCTTAGCATACATACTGACAGGAAACTGAATCAAAGAATTAGCTTAGCCTTTTCAAGAAATCTGCATGACAATATGTCTTAAAACCACTTACTACCACATTAAAATTTTGTTATATCATACAGAAACAGTGTAAAAGCTATTCAAAAGCTAATAAGCCAACAAAAAAAAGATGCTACTGACACTTAACATTCTAATACATCTGCTAATTGCTATATTGGTGCAAAACTCTTCATCTAGGTCCCATAAGTAGTATCATTTTTCAAGACCAGTCAAGACCATAAACGAATATAAAGGAAATGCTGGGTGTCTCCGAGCTTGGACAAATTATATGTGCAACCAGATAACCGCAACTGGCTGCTAAAATTATTACTTGAACTTTCTGTTGTCAACATCCAGAATCAATCATTGGTTCAACTTTGAGTTAGCCTACTTGCCTTGGTTGGATACACTTAATTTTCCTGTGCAAAGAGGGATTATGTGAGACACTTGGAGTGATGAAGCTACATGTCTAAACTTTGGATTTTCAATGTCCTGATGAAAACTGTAAGTTGAAATGCATATGCACTAAACCCATTTATTAAAGGCTTTTTAACTTTTGCAAAACAGTGTGCCTTGAATTTTTTCTGGTTAAGACTTATTGTTCCAAAGCAAAGTACAAGTCTAACCTTTCCCCTGTTTGGCTTCATAAACTTTGGACTTGTAGAGAACTTTTATGTTTGTCCCTCTGATGTTTCTTACCCTTGAACCTAATTATAGCAATCACGCCGCATTCCAAGTTCTTATCAACTACCTTCACAAGTATGATAAATAATACAACAAAGTTGTAATCGATCACAGTTTCTTTAAGTGATAGTTATGCATCCTCTCATCCCTCGCCCTAACATGTGCTCTTACAGTCAGTCTAAAGTATAAATAATATTTGTAGAGTTTTCATTGTTTTTCTGTTCTCTGTTTTAGCTGTGAGCTTAGCTTCAGCCCCTTTTAAATAATGACACAAAGATCAAAAAAAGTTTCATTTTTCCTTACGGGTCACTTGACAAGAACATCCAAAGTTCAATTGTGAACTGACAGGAACTTCAGTATATACAGTGAGTAAAAACACAGCCACACAACTGAACAAAAACAGCGTGTGATATGGATAGAGTTGACCAGAACTGGCAGAAGCTGTCAAAACCTGTCAAAAAGCTGGAGGAAAGGAAGCAAAACCACCTACAACCTTCAATGAAATGAAATGTCGACAATGCCTATCATGTATACGAACGGAGCACACACAGTACAAAAATTCACTCTCCTGCCCATTAAAAAAAATACAGTGCCTGCCAAACATCTCATCAATCTGCTCACAAAAAACTTCATTTTACACCTTTAAATTGTGTACAGTGTTTACACCAAAGTTCATCTGCCTTGCAAGTGATACGCTAATACTTCCCATTATTTGTGATGAGCTGTCTTCATTGGACAGTCACTTGACTATGGAGTCTTCATGGTAACAAAACTTAACATATGGTCAAAATGAAACTGTTGCAGTGTTGTTAAAATTGGACAATAAAGCCCCTTTGTTACATTACAAACTGGTCTGTCCAGTCAGCCAGCCTGAAGTAGATGTTCAGTTAAAATTGTTGTTTAAACACAGCTCATTGTGAGCAGTGAAAGAGACCACATTTCCTCAATCTGTCTGGAAAATGTTCTGCCCTGGCTGTCTTTGCAACATATCCTTGTCCAACTTAAGGTGAATTCCAGTATAACCTAGACCCCGCTGTTACATATTCCCATGTACAAATGATACCTACCAAAACTTTTGTAATTTTTGCAGTAGATCACCTCAAGGGGGGGCTGCAACAAGACTGTAAAGGTTGAAATGTAATTCTCTGAGGCAACACAATCATCTTTACTACATCCAGCACAACTGCTTTTACCATGTTTTTACAGTGATGTTAACGCATGCTGGACTTCCTTATATGGGCATGCCAGCTCGTGCACAAAGTGCTGTGCCTGCCCCCTGTGCCTGTGTTTTTGTTTTTGTTTTTGTTTTGTTTTTCCAGGTGAATGAAGGACAGTTAACTTTGTTAAACTTTCTTTAAGAGGCAAGCACTGGACAAAGGTTGCTAGCTTTCCTGTTTCTTGTGGATTAATTTACTTCCTCAACATGAGAACAAGTGCTGGGTTAATGGTTTAACTGCTGCTATTGGACTGCCGTTCCCACATTACTTTGTTTCGTTGAAGAGTGAGAAGCGCAAGCTGTAGGAAACATTTTATCAGTGTCCTTGCTGTGTTTATTTTGTGTCAGTAGCGAGGTTATGAGCACAGCAGAGTGCAGAGACGTGCATGGAGAAAGAAAAGTTGAGGAGAAAGCTACACAGACCATTATGAGAGAATACATCAAATAGAAGGAAGACAGAGGGCACAAGTCACAGTTTTTCTGAAGATCTAAGACTTTACTGTTTGGTCTGTTGTGTCTAGCTGCTCTATAGGAGTACAAAATCAAAATCAAAGACTTGAAATGAGTATATGTCCTCTTTAAAGAGTAAAATCCTTTTTTCAGTTTGTTTAACCTGAAATCTCACAAGACTGTTTAAGGAGAAACTTGTGTTTGTGCCATGTGTGCAATGTTGGCCGTGTTCACAGTTCACTTCAGACAGAATTGTGCGGGTGGGATATTATTTTGTCAACATCTTTGCTGATACCTCATTAGGGAAAATTATGTGTTGGTGTGTTTGAGATAATGTGTGATAGGTTTCTCAATTTGTTGTTATCACTTGGGAAATGATTGGCACTGGCTTGAAATAATCTCTTCTTGAACGGTAGAAACAACAGTCTCAGTTTTTCGGAAACATTTGCCTCTTTTTAACATGTCAGTGAATGTCTCAGTAACACTCGCAGGCATTTTTCTAGATGCTTTCTGGCCCTGTGCTTTTTGTATGTTTGAATAACTGTCTATGACCCAATATTGGCCTTTTACAAATGCCATTACAGTCAGTTTAAATACAAAAATATCATAGACATTTGGTGAGCAGCATCGAAGCTGGTCAGACTTGTTGGCCTTGGCTTTGGGCCTTGGCTTTGGGCCACAGGTACGGCGTGACCTTCTCAAACTGATAACTTTAATTTTACTCCTTACTTCAAATACCTCATCATTTTCTCTCATGGCAACCACAGCATCTTCATGAATAACATATCCCTTTCACCTCAGAGCATTAAGTTGTTTGGAAAATGTGGCCTGACAGAAAGATGTGTATCTAACATGTATCTCACATGCTGTGTCTCCAAGATTCTGAATACTGTAATTTGACTTTTGAAAGACAGACCTGTCCATGCTGTCAAAACATCAACTCACTGTCTCCATCCAGGCAGTGAAGAAACAAAGCTTCATGTACCCACAGCTGAATTCATGACATACTGAAATTTGCTGAAATAGCTAAAACAAATCTGAAAATCCTAAGACAGCTCAGATTTCAGATATTTTATCCTTTCACTAAACAAAAAAAGTTTGCAAAAACAAAGAGGATAAAAGTTAATGTTTAGGCATCCTTTAGCCTCAGGTAAACACATCAGAGGTCACTTCCATTAGCTCAACATTTCTGTTCTGCTCTGCAGATCAGTCTCGACTTCCAGCCACTGAAAATGATTTTAAAAAATCAGACTATATATGGCCAATCAGGGACATAGCTGTAATTGACAATGCAGCCAGCCAATCATGATTTGTGTCGTTGTTAATAATGTAAAAAACAGGCCGCTGCTTTCCAAAGCAACAAGTGCTAACATTAAAGAGGCCATATTATACTAATTTTCAGGTTCTTTATTTTGATTTTGGACTCGTATTAAGCAGCTAGACACAACTGACTGAACAGTAAAGGCTCTAGATCTTCAGAAAACTGTGACTCGCACCCTCTGTCTCCCTTCTATTTTCTGCATTCTCTCAAAATGGTCTGTGTAGCTTTCTCCTCCCCCTTTCCCTCCTCCGTGTGCGCCCCCACACTCCTCTGTACTCATAAAGCTTTTACTGACACAAAATAAACACAGCTAGGACACTGATAAAATGTTACTTGTGGCTTGCCCTTCTCCCTCTTCAACATAACAAGGTCACATGGGAACAGTGGTCCTATAGGAGCAGTTTAGCCGTTTATCCAGCTCATGTGCTCATGTTAAAGAGGTAAATAAATCCACAAAGAATAAATCCACAAGAAACATTAACGATATCAGCTTTTGGCTGATGCTTGTAAGGAAAGCTAAACAAAGTTAACTGTCCTTCATTCACCTGGAAAAAAAGAAAAAAAAACACTTTATTTGAGCCATATCGAACAACTTGCTGTAATTCATGAAGTAGAGAGCAAAGCACAGCGGTGTCTGCGCAGAGCCAGGGAGGGGACAGGCACAGCATGTATTGATGTCACTGTAAGAATGGAGTTTTGAAAATACAGGGCGCAGAGCTCACTTCCAAATGCACGTACCTCATTATGTGATGCTTTGACATCGTTTTACATGACTATCCGACATTGTAACAGCATTTATAGGTCAGAAAAGATGGAAAAACATAATAGCTCTTCTTTAACGTTAGTAAACACAGCAATTAATGCAGTTATCACAGAAATTGTCTCAATAACAACAATTAAACAAGAACAAGAGTATGTACTGACAGGATTTCTCAGAGGAAAAGACATTTTCATCTTCTTCTGACTGGATTTGGCAAAAGTTTGATTTATCAGCTTGCTCTGTTGGTGATGATATGTTTTGTTTCTCTGATTGGCTCAAAGAGTTTGTCACCGAAGGTGAAGACTCCCTTCCAGCTCCTGCTCACTAAAATCATTTTCAGCAGCTGCAGGTCCAGACTGATTCAGAGCGTGAAACAGAAATGTAAAGCTCAAGTGATCAGGAGGGGTTTAACCAGGTTACAGATAAAGACCAAAGGTGGACAAAAAAAAAATCTAATCCGTGTATTCTTTTCTTACATGAGAAATAAGCAGTCCTCTACCATGTGCATACCAATCTTTCAAATGAGAACTGCTTGTCTGCTTATTTAGTAAGGCCAGTGTCTCATTTCTGGTAGCATCTGCCAGTATTTTGCACACTTTTTTAGAGATTTAAAGAATCTGATTCTGGAAGACATCTAAGAGTAAGAGAGAACCTGTTTTGATTACCGCAGCAAGAACCTCAAAGATTTTTTTTTTTTTTTTTTTGCTTATTTCTTTACCTGTCACCAGTCTGTATGCCTCCTTCAGATTGTAATCAGGTGGATGCCAGTGAGGATAAAACACACACACACACACCCCTTAGAAAAACGCACCTTTCTGGATAGTAGCATGACTTCTTGTTTGCACATTTGTTTTCTAACAGATAGATGCAGCTTTAGATTTGTGACATTTTTTTAATTGTTTGTGTGAAGAGCAAATGAACGCAGGTATTCTGTCAGTTTTCATGTGTGAAGTGCTTTCAGATGTCTGAAAGACCTGGCATTGCTCTTAAACAACAAATACATGAAAATGGATGATGAAAATGAGCAATGACATTGATCTTAAAAGGAAATGCTCATACTTGGTTGTGTTTGTGTTTGTGTGGGTGAGTTAGAGAAAGTAGGAGTGTTTTAGAGGTTGACAGACTTGCATTTTTGTGTAGCTTTGTTGTGTTGCATGGTATGTGGCGTTATTTTCTAATCTTGTTGTGTGTTTGCGATTTTAGAACACATATGTGATTTTTTTCCTTGTGTGTGGGATGCAACTGGATTCTAAATGTCTAAATGTAATCGGAGTCCAACTTTATCTGCATACTTTGAAAACTACAACTGTTTTAAAAGACTTCTTAAAGTGGTTAACATGGCGTGTAAATTGTTATCAGAACTGAAATGAAGATCAATCCATAAACATTTATGAACTTTAATGTACTGTGAAGTGGCCAACATTGAAGACTGAAGCTTTCTGCAAAGTGGGAGAAAAAAACTTCTATGGTTCTCCTTTACTCTGCTCTCAACAAGCAGAAAATTGGGGTAGGGTGCATTTTCCTTGCATGGTTTAGGCCCCACTGCTCTGCTTAAAGGAGAAAAAAGATGTGACTAAACACAAAAGCAATTGGAGTGGTCACAGCGCTCCAATCTGCAGGGCATGAGTGCTCGCTGAATAGTTTGATGAGCATCAGCCTCCCAAGAGATTTAAAGGTCCACACACTTTATAATCTGCAGAGGCGTGCTGAAGCTGATCAAGTGAACTCTGGCAGAAGGTCAGTGTACCCAAATAACACAAAAGGGCCCTTGAGATATCATTTTGATTTCATTTGCTGAGGTTTAGAGATTTCTGCTGCCAGAGGATGTTAATGGTACTTAGAACAGAGGAAGGTGAAAAATGGTCAAGTTTGCTTTGTAAGTAAAAGGAGAGCTATTATACTAATTTTCAGGTCTTTCATTTTGATTTTGGATTTCTATGGAGCAGCTAAACACAACTGACTGAACGGTAAAGTCTGTAGATCTTCAGAAAACTGTGACTCGTGCCCTTTCTCTTCTATGTACTTTCTACATTCATGAAAATGGTCTATGTCAGTTAATTACTCCTCCCTCTTCCCTCGTGTGCGCCTCCGCACTCTGCTGTATACTCATAGCCCCTTTACTGACACAAAATAAATATAGCAAGGACACGGATGAAATGTTACTTACAGCTTGTGCTTCTCACTCTTTAACACGGAAAAGCAGTCCTTTAGCAGCAGTTTAGCCATTAATAAAGCTCATGTGCTTGTTGAAGAAGTAAATAAATTCATACGGATTAAATCTACCAGATAGAGGAACACTCCTAACTTCTGTCTGGTGCCTACCTCTTTAGGAAAGTTTCGTCTAAATAAGACAAAATTATCAAATGCCATAAAGTTTAATTGAAAGGAGCATAAAGCATTATTCTTCACTAAGGCATTTTTATTGCAAAAATTAGTTATGTTTTAGGTTCTGTAAATGGTTCTCCGAAAGTCATCTTTTGGGAGCTGGTTAATTTTTGGTACATTTTTTATTTTGCATACATTCGCTATTTGTTTCTTTGTTCTTCTTACAGTTTCTGCAAAGAAAAAAATCTTTCTTAGCCTTTAAATTAACCTATTATATATTTTTTTTGTCTTATTTATAAAATGTGAGCAGAACTAGTCTGTGTGTAAACTGTGCAAAGAAAGAAATTAATGTGTATTTGGCATAAATAAAATTTTATGCACCGTTCATGAATATGGGGCAAGTTTTACAATACCAAGCTTTTTTATGTGCATATCTACTTAGAGATTTGCCAACATTTAATGAATTAGACCTTCTGTTATGATGGTTGTTTTGTGTTTTTTGATGTTGTGTGAAAAGAGTGTCTTAATGATAATACAATAGGGGGCTTTGTTGTGCTGTGCCTCTAACTACTACATCACCAGTAAACTTCACCACGGGCAGAGGGAAAAAGAAGAAAGGATTTTCAGGTTTGAGTTGAAGATGAGCGCAAAACAGGATGCCATACTGCAAGACACTCTGGGAGACACAAGAGACACACAAAGTTTTGTTTCACTTCAACTGTAGACCATCTCTTTTTAAAGCTGAACATGAAATCCAGGCCCTGGCAAACGGAGTGGACAGTTGACTGCTTTCACACATTCACACATATGAACCCCTCTTGATAAGATTATGCTCAGGGAAGATTAGATGAGCACAGCAAAATAACATTCATGTTTTACAATAGTTTCCTTCTGTTTATTCAGTTTTTAAATCTTTCATATGCAACTACAATTCCTGCAAGCATCTTTTTTACATTTCGTCAGATCTTTTCTTTTTTCCAGACAAATCAAGTTTATGCGCTTCTGAATTTGAATATCTATATGAGCAAAGATGACCGTAGGTGTGATTTAGTTTTTTTCCTCCTGGCAGTTTGGACCGTGAGTGGTTCTAACTTTCCACTGGGAGAGGTCTGGCTTGTCCACTCCTTTTACAGCAGGTCAATTAGAATCCAACTGAGTAGTGCACTTCACTAATGGAGCACACTAAAATCTCTGACCCTCCTGATTGCACTGTGTGTCCACTAACAGTATAATGGGCTAAGAGTGCTGAACTACTCATCTACTGTAAGTGCTGGTCATTAAAAGTTAGAGGGACCATATCTAAGTCAATATGATCTATGAGAGACTTAATAGCCACTCAAAATTTAGATTCATTCACAGCATGGCTCTTGGGTGGATGTTGCCGTAATTGATTTTCACAAATTGTAGCGCAGCACAAAATGTGCAGGATTTACTGCAGGTTTCCTTTTGCTCTGAGACAGCAATCTATCAAATTTGAGCTGTTCATGGCTGTTTCATGATAGCTGTGACCATCTTACAAGATCAGCAGAATGTTACTATGTGTATTGTGCATGTACAGGATTGCAAACTGAATGCAGGTATGCTTTGTTTATGTAAAACACAGTGGAAAAACAGCAGACTTTTAAAAAATAGCTCCTCTCTATTGTTAATATATATCCGCTGAACAACAAATTTCCTCCTCCCTCTCAGATGAAATGGAGGTGCTGCCACTTTCGGGAGTCAGCTCTTCTGTCCTCTCTCAGCATGTTCAAATTCCTTAAACGCATTCGCAAAGACAAGGCTTCCTCAGCAATCCGCTCGCATAGCAGACCAGCTCAGCTCCTGCCCTGCAAGTTGTGCTGCTATATTGAACCGGTATCTGATTCACTGACCTTCTCGCTGCCTCATGCCTTGCTAATGTAATCTAGGGCTGCTGCTGGCTCATGTCTCTCTGCCTGCTACTCTCTCTCTTCCCGTTTTTACTCCTCATGCTATTTTCTCCCTCTCAGAGACACACACACACACCTGTGATCATGTTTAGATGGTCTTATATTGTTTACGTGCACTAGGCTTTTTTGTTTGTTGCTTCAGCTTCTCTCCCACTAAAACTAGTTATTGTTGGAAATGTTTTAAAATTTGAGCCAATGCGCTACAGTTTTTTAAGGCCTTTCTGTGTTTGATAAAAAAATATTTTAAGCTTACTTTGCTTTGCTTATAGCGCACTAACCTTGTCTGTATACCTGGTAAGTTTCCTCTCTTCCCCGGTTTTTCTTGATGATAAATTAAAGATTTACAGAAAGGTCTTCAGTAAAAGGTCTTGAGCAAATCCTGCTTGAAATAAGACATCCCATCTGCTTTATATTTAAGTGGGTGACCAGCTGGTCTGTGGCTGTGATGCTGAATCTCTCACTCCCCTGCTCTGTCTCTAGCTTTCATTCCTGATGCACGGGGCTATCTGGGTAATATGTATCATTGTTTTGCCTCAAGCTTCCCAGCAGTCCAATCTATAACTCAAGCTAAGGGTACAAACTGAGTCCCAAAAAGCAGAGATCCAAACCGTGAAGACCAGAGAGCATATGCTGCTACCCGTCCACAAAGCGCAGAGCCCAGCCTCTCAGCAGCTCTGGCTGGCTTCCCAGCAAGGCCATGCTGGATGTCAACATTATAGAAAGGAGGGAAGGGTAAAGTGAGTCGAAATAAAAAGCAAAGAATATAGGGTGTGAGGGGTTCAGTGCAAAAAGGGAACATTGAGAGAAAAGGCCTTTTTTTGGGTCATTTTCTCTAAAACATAATAAAACATCCACATGGTCGAAGAGGTGCGAACTAAGACCTTTGCATTTGCTCACACAGCACTACAGACAAAGAGTCACACCCTCCTACAGAATATATAGGCACACACACACACACCTAAAAAGGTGGAATTTTGCATGCATGGCTGCGCTTCCCTTAGCTGTGGCCACGGTTGCTAGGCTACGGTTGATTCCAGTCTTTGGAGGGGACCTGACATTAGGGAGAGCAAATTGACCACAGGAGGCTTTAATCTGCCGTGAAACAGCAGCTGGAGATCACACACACACACACACACGTGCCGGTAGTGCTGTGTTTCAACATTACTTCTCCCTATCACAAACACGACATACAAATACGCATTACATGTGACCCTCTATGACTGTCACCTCTGCACTCTCTCTCTCACACATAGGCACACACACACTCCAAGCTAGCAACAAGCGTCCTCTTCGGACCATCGGCCTGACCATCATGGGACACGCTGTTTTCCAAGGCCCAGCAGAAAATGAGTGTCTTGAGACAAGAGTTCCCACTTCGTAAGTGTATGTTAAAGTAAAGATGCATCTATGTTGTGTTTCTGCCAGCATTCACAAAATGTAGATGGACAATTCAGAAATACAAAATTATATTTGCATGCTGAGCACCTCCTCCGACACAGTTTTTTTTATAAAAATGTAAACGGACAACTATACGCCTGTGCAAATTTGAGTAATAGTACTCTACTGTTGTCGAATAACTATTAAAGGTTGTATATGTATAAAGGTCGAACATACTTTCCACATTGCGCATCTGCGAACATCCACGTACTCGCCCGCCTGTGCAGACTGGGAAAGCGGTTCCAGTCATACTAAAATAATGTTGCAGCTGTAACTAAATCTGTGTCATCCAGGCAGAGATATCAGGATAGAAAAAGAAGTAAAGGCTCTGCAGACATGACGGAGAGCATATGCTTAGCTGAGTGGGATGTATTATATTCTTATATGTTATTATTGTTGTTGTTAAACAAAATGAGAAATCTTTGTTTAAATTTTGCCGTGAATCAGTGTATCCACAGTAGAACTAGTTAAGTTAAAACATTGCTCTATTCTCACACGTGACAGAGCAAGTGCAGTCAGTGTACCTTCAAAGCGTGGAGGTGGGTGGATGACGATTTCTGCGTGATGCATACCAGAGCAGACCCCTGTGGCCACATGGACGCAGAAAGTATGAATTGGCCCAAAGTTTTTCAGAGCACCAAAATATCAGACAAAAATGAACGAGCACACTGACAAAACCTCCCCCTTCCTTTTCTTCCTGTTCTAAGCAAGTTGTTGAGTAATAGAATAAAGTTATCCTTTTGTGAGCAGTGTCAAGAGACAGTTTGAGCCCACTAGGTAACCAAATTGAAAAAAGAACAGAAGGAACAAAGAACAAAAGGAATGAACGCACATTTCTCCCTGAAAAAACTCTGGATCTATGAGTCACATACTTCACGCCCTGCCTACTACCGCTGCTTTCGCTAGGTTTACCAGTAAAAGAGCGGTGCACATTAAGATGGCCAATGTTAGCATTAGATGAAACATGGAGAGATTTAGTCATAAATATTTGAGCCTCAGTCCGACAGATTTAGATAAAGAGCCTGTTGTGCACCACAATTTGCTGCTATCAGACATGTCAAAATTAGTGGTGATTAAAATAATCGATTTTCAGATGCATCGTGATTCCGGCATGGTTGATTCTAAATTGATTCAACAATGTCCAAGAATCGGTGATCGAAATTTTAAATAATGTAAAATAGACAAAATGAAACAGGAAGAAAATGGAATAGCAGTGCGCCACACACCCCAACAGTTTATGGGGAGCACATAAAAAAACAAGAAAGAAACATGGCTGACTGTGAGATCCGACCAGCACCAAGTGGATTAAAGCTAGTGTTTGGAAGACCTTTGTCTTTTACAAAGTTGACGGCAAAAGTGAACAGGAC
>JAPZDX010000020.1:17201488-17212037 GCA_029783625.1 Naso annulatus | reverse complement strand
CTTACATTACATTTCAAAGCCCACCAAAAATATGCACTTCCTGCATGTGTTTGCAGTTAACTGAACTTCATGGCGTTAATATCTTGCAAAACCCACAAACATTAGAGGTTTGCAGAAGACCAACAGATGATGTCTTTTCTATCTTATTAGTTCTGGCCTGTAGCCTATTGCAATGTAGAAAATTCCCACTAATACTTTAGTTTACTTTGTGTTCTAATTTTTTTATTTACTATTATTATTTATTTCCTTATTTTGGGTTCAGCCAGGTTTCCCTCTCGATTATAGCCCTGCTAATATACATCCAGTTAAAAAGTGAACAAGAATGGAAAAAAAAACGGACAGTTAATCTCTAATATTTTTATGGATACACTTCCAAGCAAAATTATTGACACAGTGAACAAACACTCAAAGATGCAAAATCACAACAACACTGGAATGCTACAAGGAATTCTTGTGCATTTTTCCGTTGAAGACAGATTTTCACCACATTGAAAGATCTGAGATTTGTATGCTTGCAGTACAAGAATTTGCACATTTTTTTTTCTTAAAGACGAGCTGAACTCAAAAATGCACTTTCAGATCTTTTGGACCACATTCCTGCTTATTTTTTAGTCAAACTTAAAAATGTATGACAAAAAAATAACAAAAAATGAATTATTTCGTATTTTTAAATTGAAGTCCGCCACTTCCGCCTTTCATTTGAAACAAAACTCGTGGGTCCATGATGTCAGCGTTGACTCGGGCGTTATTGGTTGAATCATTTTTTAATTCTATCAATTGCATCACGCCAATCCATCTGTCAATAGAAATGTAACATTCAAATGAAGTTAACGCAGCATCTCCCGCCTGGACTGTGATACGAACTCGGGATCTCCGATAACAGAGGCAGGAGTGGATAGCATTCAGCTAAAGGGTCCGCTATCTAGTGGACATGCAGCTGCTCTTAGCTGTTAAATAAACCTGTATATATTAAATAAACTAAAGCTAGCTTAGTGTTAAAATTTAGCAAAGCCCTAGTAACAGTTGCCAAGGAGCAACAACACTTGCAAACAACACTCCAATCAGATTCCTTCAAGTTATGTCCCGCCCCTACAGCCCGTTCACTGGCTGTTTAATTGTTTAAATAACGAATACGTCACAACACGGCAGTTGATGCTCTGGAAAAAAGGCAGTTCAGCTCGTCTTTAAAGAGGTTTTAGGGATAAATTGGTCCTTTCATTTGTTATTGTAGAAACAATGCTAACATCTGTAGGGTCCTTCCAACTCCTCTCAGTGTAACAACAAACTACAGAGAGCCACTGCACAGGAAATCACATTGCATTTTCCACTCTGAGAGCAATCAGACCACAGTATGTCTGTCTCAACACTTGAATCAAACAGACCAGCTTATCAGAAATCTTATTATAGGAATGCAGGCAGACAGACACTGCAGCCAATTTTACAGTGTAATCCTGCAATTCGGCCTCTGTGTAATCAGCAGTTCCATGTAGAGGTGATAAAGAAGACACTGAACAGGTATAATTTCCCAGATTTGTTATTTAACAGGCCAAGCATCTCATTTGTCTTAAAGACTCTGACTTTTTTAATATTTGGGAATTCAGGAACAAAATAACTGAGCTGGAAGAGTTTCATTCTAAAAAAAAAAAAAAAAAAATTAACGTGTCCCCTCTTTTTAACTAAAGACATGGTATTTTGAATATGAAATGTACCGCATAACATTCAGTGATCATCAATAAATTAGTTTGAAACTCATTCAGTAAAAAAACAACAGCAACAATGTAATAAATTCATGAAATTCTTAACAGTAAAAATTACACAGCTAAACAGGATTTCTGAATATAATACGGGAGACAATAAGAATGACTGCTGGCAATTTGCTGCACTGTAAGTAATTGAATACCTTGTGGAAAAATTAACTGAAGAGTGCTTGCCAAGAGGTGAGAGGTTGCTATGGAAACATATTCAAGGAAAGAAGATCTGTTTGCAAAGATCTTAACAAAACATCTGACTCAGCCAAGACATTTGTTAGTCAGACATTACTGTCATAGCCGCTGGTTTAAATATACTGAAACAGAGCAAAGACACATAAAGTGAGATTACAAAAATCTTTTCATGGCATTGAGAGTTACGGATGTTCGTGCATGGGCAATAATGCATCAAATATGCATGTTTCAATAGGTGAAGATGAGCAAAAACAATTGTGTTCTTTTCAAACTAGGTGATCATTTGGAGTAAAAGCAGACAGCAAGTTCTCCGGCATCCTCTGCGCTTCAGTCCATTAGTTTGACGCTGCAGTCAGCGGATCATTAGGCCCCATCCGCTTCAATAATGCAAAAAGAGCAAACCAAGCAAACACCGCATAGCTCATCTGCCTCTCACCTCTCAACACAGCAGGAGCCGACAAGGTAAACAACACATTATCCAGCCAATACTGTGTGCAACTGCTGGCATCATAAACTGTGTGCAGGCAGGTGTGTATCTAATTGACTGCAAGGCATGCAACTATGCAAACAGGTGGAGAAGAAATGAATATGTGGGTTGTCACCTGTGCACACACCTGAGAGTTATTATCCAGTTTGTCTCTCATCTGTCAGAGTAATGCATTGTAACTCAGCAGGTGTACCATGCTGGGGGTCATAGAACCGCCTCTGCTCTCACAGAACTGTTTTCAAGTGCAAAGATAAACACAAACAAGGCTGAATATCTTGTCTTGCATCACCTATTTCTTTATTTGTCTCCGGATGTGTAGCTGACATCATACGCAGGGATCCTCATGACAAACAGCAGATAGCGGCAGAAAGGATTGGGCTTTGTGATCTGACACCCCTGCTGATGAAGACCACAGCCCCGCCCACACGGAATACAGAGCAGCCAATGAAAGGACGCGCCGTGACCAGACGCCTGTGGGAGCAAACCAATGGGAGCGCACCTGCTTTTGTTTCCCTGCTTGCACGGCTCTGTTTGCGCACATGTGACCACAGAAGGCGCTTATTGCTATTTAAACATCATCGATTGGGTGCAGAAGTGGACAGCTCCCCCTCTACAGATAAACAAATCCCAAACCAAAACACAATGGCTCCTCTGGCGCCCCGTTTTTGACGGGCTGACGCCACTTTCTCTTCTGAACTCCCCTGAAGATTTCCATCTTCTCAGCCGCGCGTCATCACTGAGCATTAGCGGACTTATTGACAGTAGAGGTGAAGTATTCTCTCTCTCCGTCTGTCTCTCTTCGCGAGCGGCATAGGCGGATGCCACCTGTGGCTGGATCCGAATCTTTCAAAATAAAGAGGGAGGCTGGATTGTTTCACATCCATCCATTCAGCATCCGCGCTCTGCAGGAGAGGAGTCCCACCGCTGTTTGATCTCTAGCGGGGAAGCGCAAAGGTAGCCTAAGCCTAAAGCCATTTACGGACTCATTAATTTCTAAGCCGCTGTCTTTGCCCGCTTGCAGACAGGAAGGAGCATGGATAGAGAGGAATTTGCTCTGACTAGTGTGCTGAGGGGATTTGCAGGACTGGGGGTGTGCTCCTGTGGAAACTAAACTATAGTGGCTGAAGCGCCGACACTAACAACTCGCCATTTCTCTTCAAGCTTCTTTTATTTATTGTTTATTTATCTTTTTTTGCGAGGGGGGTAGAGTATTTTTTTTTTAGTAAGTCATGGGGAAAGAGGAGTGTAAAACAATGCTGGATGCTTTGAACAAAGTGACCGCTTGCTACAGGCATTTGGTCATCGCCCTGGGGAGCACCTCGGACTCGCAGAACCTGCGAGAGGAGCTGAAGAGGACCCGCAAAAAGGCCCAGGAGCTGGCCGTGGCCAACAGGACTAAACTGACCTCGCTGCTCAAAGACAAGACCATCAGCAAAGAGGACCGCGCCGAGTACGAGCGCCTATGGGTGCTGTTCTCCAGCAGCATGGAGCTCCTGGAAGTGGACATGAAAAGGTCCCTGGAGATTGGGCAGGATTTCCCCCTCAAGGTGCCGACGAGACACCTCATCCAAACGGGCATGACGGGCAGCACCACCACCGTGGCGGCCCGGGCCATGAGCGTGCAGAACATGAAGTATGAGGCGGACAGCAACATCGACACGGCCGACCTGCGGGACCTGCAGTCCGAGATCTCCCAGGTGAGCCAGATGATGGAGGAGATGGAGATGAAGGTGCAGGTGGCGCCGTGGGCCGTCGAGGCGAAGCAGGAGGCGGGCGCGGAGCTCAAGTCCAACATGAGTGTAGGAAATTCCTCGGTGGGTGTCATCTCCATCTGCGAAGAGGAGCCCAAAGAGGAGGAAGGGGGAGGCAACAGGGATGCTAGCTTCGCCTCCATCTGCGCCGTGCTCGTCTTCTTTATCATCGTGACGGTCGCTGTGGTTCTTGGATATTTGGTCATCAATATGTCGTGAACTGTCTGAACACCAGCCCGCCCTGATGGACACCTGCCCGTCTGCCCACGGGTGCGCCCACCGTGGCTCCGAACCAGCAGCTCAACTTCAGAGAAAATGAGCTTTTTTTTTTTTTTTTTAATTGTGGGCATGAGTGGCTGAAAAAATGCGGACACACGGATTTATGAATGTATTTGGCGAAGTTGAGGGAGTTGAACTATAGGCTAGATAGGCTACATTGTAGAATATATAGGCTAGTGCGTGTGTGTGTGTGTGTGTGTGTGTGTGCGCGTGCGCGTGCGTGTGTGTTTGTGTGTCTTTAGTGGGGACTGGCCTGCTTTACAATCTGGCTTCTCAACAGACACCAAATCTGTGTTTGTTTCTCTGGCTTCTGTGTTTCTATGGATCTCCCTCCAGTTCTCACCAGTTCTGGGCAAACAGCTAAAAGTGCCGCATTCAAGTATGAAGTTGTGTTTGAGCTGCATTAGATGTGTGTGCGTGTGTGTTTGTTTGAGTGTGTTTCCTGTGGAGTTATGAGAACACACAAATTCACAAAATATCAATGACAACAGATGCACTTGCTTACACACAGGAAAATTCATGCATACACACACTTCACTGCCACATTTCTTTTGCATATACACACACTCTCTGCGCACAAAAAAATCCTTGTAAATATGTGTGTTTGTGTGTATGTGTGTGTGTGCATGAGTGTCAGTGATCCCGCAGCATCTCTGGCTGTGCTACAGTGTCATCACAGTGTGTGAGCGCCACACTCTGTCACTCTGGCTCGCTGGCAACCAGCCTATCAGAACGCAGCAGCCCACACTTCCTGGTGTGATGGAATTGAGCCTGTTCCTCTTCTTCTTCTTTTTTCCCCACTTCCTAAACATCCAGCGGTTGTTGTCAGGAATAGTTGTTGTCAGGAATTTTTTTTTTTTTTTTCTCACAGAAGATGCTAATATTCCTAAACACCTCGGCTGCTATTGACTCAGATGGATTAAAAGTCATTAGAACATGTGGGCTTTTGTGTGTTGAGCTCATTTCTGGCAGGCACACATCAAAACAATGTAATAGGATTTTCTGACAGTAAAATGCAAATTTTAAATCTTTTCCCTTTGAAGTGTTAATTAGTATAGGTAAATAGAATCCATATCACCTGCAGTACATGAAGCTATAACAGCAATAAACAGCTGCTCTGCCTTTCAGTCTTGTATTTTAATGCTGGCATCCACTGAGTATTTTGTGCATTTAAACTAAATTTTGGGGTAATAATGAGACCCTGCATCAGTCATCTGGCACAAAGGGCTCCAGTGGTTGCACATTTGATTCCCACAGCAGCTTTTGTGTTTGACATCAGCTGTTTGTCCTCTCTCCTAAATCTCCTTCAGCAGGTCACTTACCTGGCCACCTACAGTAAGGCACTCTCGCTAATAACATCAGCTACAGTGCCTAAAAATGTGGCGCGCACAATTTGTCTCTGATGATTTCATTAATTTCTCAGCGCGAGGCATTAAATTGAATTAAGATCCTGGACTTCCAAACAGGTGCTGTTTTTACTGTAAGTGGTCCCTGAAGGTAACAATGCCATTACCAGTTGACTCTGTCGGGACAAAATACTGTTTACCTTCATCCTGTCTCAGTCTGCAAGTCCAAAATAAAATAAGGGACAAGGATGTCTGTGTCCTTGACGCTTAAATTTTATCATTCCCCGGCGTTTTCAGCTTGACTCTGCGCTCCATCAAAGACAATTCAGCAGAGTATGTGTGAAGCCACAGAGAGAACATTTTCTTTTCACTGCACTAGCGACTCCTACTGGCAGTTTGGGGCATATGTGCAGAGGCAGCTGGGACCCCTCACTGAGACGAGGCTGTTTACACTTCAACTCACCAGTGACACGTACCAGACTGCCGATATTTTTTCAAGATTCAATGCCAATATTTTAAGATGATTTTTTTCAATGACTGTGCAACATTAAGAATTTTTTTCTACGATAGCATGGCAACTTTGATCAAATTAATGTGTAGAACATGTCCTCAAAGGGTCAATGGTTCCCAAAACATCATATCTGACCACTTGAGGGTACCAAAAACAGACGTTCTGGACCTTTGTTGTACCGGACATTCATATTTCATGTTGTTAGTGTTGTGATATGGTTGCTTCGTTTTAGGCACAAAAAAAGGGATGGGTTAAAACAACATAATAATTTGTAAGGTTTAGGAAAAGAACATTTTGGGTTAAAATTAGTATATATCGCTACTTCTATGCTTACTATACTATACTATACTATACTATACTACTGTTACTAATACTGTAAGTCAGTACTGGTTTTGTGTTTCAACCAGACACAAACAACAATCTCCAGAGTGAAAGTATTGTTGTTAGTATGTTTGTTCTACATGTACCTCCTCCTCTATACCTCCTCTGTATGTTTCCTCATTTGCTTCTGCTATAATCAGGAGATTGCCATATAACGAGTCCTAAAATACGTAAATGAGTTGGTATGTTTCACTTCTTGTTCCCTCATCTTGATGTCAGTGGTTTTTCATTTTGCTTGGAGGTCTGTGGTGAACACGAGTTTAAGAGATTTTCAAAATACTTCAGTGAGTATACCACTCAAGACTTTTCAAGTTTTTACATGTGTCACATGTGTAATTTAATGCAACCTCCACTGGTTGACATGGATGTTAAATGCCATCACAGCGAACTTGGCAACCGATCTACTCACAAGTCGGCATTCACAGCCTCAGTGTGTTTATACTTGCTCACATAGAAACCATTCTAACTTAAACTATGTGCATATAGTGTAATGCAGAAGGAATCTTGGCTATGGTGACGCTGACGTCATGTGAGGTACATTAATGTTTTACATCTGGTGACATTTATGCTTCCAAAACTGTGATACAAGTGCTCATTTGTAAAGATTTTCTCGCTGAATAAAACGATAAAGCAAACTGCTGTCATGGTGATGTGAGCATTAACTGTTGTGGCATTGGGCGAATCTTCAGGGCAGACGAACAGCAACACTTCAACAATTTCCTGTGATCACTGTGAAGGGAAGTAACAGAAAGGTTTCATTCAATGTCAAATATTCCTCACAGATTGACAAAAGGGACGCCCACGCTCGCAAATGTGTTCTTATACCGACTCTTACAACATAATACATCTTAATACATCCTGCTGTGTTTGTTTTTTACCGCTGACACTTATAAATGATAAGAGTCCTTGGTTTACAAAACAAAATCACTTTTGCTGAAGGGATCATCGAGATGTTTGATGAACTACAGGCCAAGACGGAGGTTTTTTTCTAACCAAATGAATGTCCTGGGTTTTGCATTAGGACTCGGCACTTGTGTAGAATTTATTTGTAAATCACTGTGTGTACTCCAAACTGCGTGTGTACAATGTGTTTGTTGGGGAGAAACAACCCCCTCCCACACGTAGTTGTTGTTTTTTTTAAAGAGAGAAGCATTTTTCTTTTTCAGAGGGGGCTGTTACAACACTGACTCATGTGTAATGCATCACACCACGACACACACATGGCTGAGAAATCTGTCTCCCCCACTGCCCCGCACACACACACACACACACACACACACATAACCTTACATCTTGAACTCTCCACCCTCTGCAAGGATCTAAGTGTTGTGTCATTGTTGATACACAACATCAGTTTTACACAGACACTCACAACTCCTGGCTGGCGGATTCACACAAAAACCTGCACCTATGTTCTTCATCATTATGTGGTTGGCCAAAGTCCTTCTATGCAAGTTTTTTTTTTTTTTTCACTCAGCAGCCATCTTGGCAACGCCCTCGAACCGTTATTCCAGGATAACAAGACCAGGCTCCTATCTAAATGAAGGCAGAGAGAGAAATAACTCCCCTTTCAATGGTCACCACGACAACACCAGGCGTTTAGAATCGGCAGTCGAATTTGATAAAGAAAACACTCTAAAAGTTTGATCAATTTTGCCCCAAAATGAGGATTGAAAGTTTTTTGATGATGTTTTACAGCACCAACTCCTGTTATGGCTCAAGCCAGAGTGGCAACATGATTGACTTTTTTGGTCCCGGTTTGGCTTTCGTAAAGCAGATGATTGGCTTTTGTTGGGAAAAGGGGCGGAACACATGTCATACAACTGTCATCTCCGGCTTTATAGACTCTTCTGTTCAAAAAGGCTTAAGTGGTTTGTCTCCTCTCTTAAAGCATCTCTGGCTTGGCTTCAAATGCCCCCCACCCCCCACCCAACCCCACGTCTCTTTCATTCAGGTCAGGCTTGTTGTTTCTCTGTAAGCAGAAAGAGACTTTCTCAGAAAGTGGCATCAACAGAGGTAAAGTGAATAAAACATTTCCTTCAGCTAATTTTTTTTCGATAACACGCACATATCCATATATACACAGACACACACACATACGCGCACACACACACAGTCTCTCGCCGTATCTGCCTGAATTTCTTGCCACGGAAATTATTCAATCTCTGCATACATTTAAAGCAACGGAAATTCTATCCATTTTAAAAGGAAGACGGCGAGAGATTTTCTCCGCGATTATCTGAGGGCTGTGCATGTGTGTGTGTGTGTTTGCGTTACTGATGCTGGTAAGCTGGTAAACACACAGCTGGCCGTACTCTTTGATACACCAGGAGGCCTTGAGGATATCTCACATTTCTTTTGTACTTGTATTCTGCAGTGCACTTTCTCATCTTCTTCTTCTCTTCACATAATTTTCACAAATTCCCTCCATCTTTCATTGACTGCAGTGACTCGGGGAGAATCTATGCACCCCCAGCTGTGATCTGAAGGACGGGAACTTTTTTGTAAGCCAGCCAGCTAACTTATTTGTATGTATTTATGAGTGTGTATATTTGTTGTTGTGTATCTTTATGCTGATGAAACTCTTCCGTGGGTGTCTATGTATGAACGTGTGTTTGCACACAAGTTCTCTCTCATTTTCGGCACTCATTTGCTTGTGTGGTGAGACTGATTACAGTGATTTTCACCAAATACTGGCGCGACGGCAGCATAATACAGCTAAGTATGGCCAGCTCCTTCTTGTCATTTCTGGAGGACTCCCCCACTGTTTGTTGACACTCTGAAAGAGAGCCAGCCATCTCCCGCTTCACTAGATAATTCTCCTCTGTGGCATAGCGGAGAGAAACTTCATTAACCCCACTGCCACAGAGCCAGTCCTGAAGATGTGCATGTGTAATGTGGCTGAAAGCAGCCTTTTAACGCTGTAAACACAAACTTGCTAAACGTCAGGCTGTATTACACACTCCAGCTAAATCGTAAAGAGCTGGTCTACCAGCTTGTGTTTCACGAGCTGTGTAACTGCAAAAATTATGCAATAAATAATAAATTAATGCATACATGTAGTGTCAGTTACAATGCACTCATATAACATGCTCACATGAAACATTTGTATGTTGGATCCATGTTGATGTGACACTCAGCAGCAATGATACAGCCCTGCATCCAGAGCCAAAGTTAAAGCTAAAGTCCATAGTTATCAGTTTAGAGACATGGGACTTCTTGGAACTCTCATCATTTCAAATTAGACTGTAAACCTACTTTAATTGATTTTTCTGACCACTTGGGGGCAGTAGAAACAATCACTTTTTAGGTATATGGTGAAATTTGACAGCAAAGGGTGTTTCTCTAAACATCAAGCAGACAAGAAGCAACAGCAGCAGTTGTTAGTTATTTTAGTTAGTTGTTTTTTTTTTGGCCATTGAAAAAAGGAAAGTCAAACATTCATCTCTGTCTTGCTTTTCATCAACTTCTGAGGTAAATACCTGGCAGACAAATACCCCATTGTATGCTAGTGTCATGACACTGTCTCCAATTGACTGTCCTCTATGGCAGTCAGGCTAGGGGGTGGGGTTACCTAGTCATCAGATGCATCAAATTGCGAATTTTGTAAGGTAAGGCCAAGATACCAGAAAGTCTGCGGAAAAATTGTTGTGTGACTTTCCATGAGAGAAAGACTGTCCGAGAAAAACCCTTTTTGTCAGTTAAGTTTAGAGGTTTGTCATGCGCAGTCAATTGGAGTTGAGAGACCACATCTACCAGTGGATATTTTCAATAGAAGCCAGTTTATGCGCTGTTAACAGTTACCTGTCCGTCGTTAATTACACGTACTACAAAAGACGCAATCAGACCAC
>JAPZDX010000020.1:17155119-17168391 GCA_029783625.1 Naso annulatus | reverse complement strand
GAAAAGGGTGAGAAAGCAGAAAAAAACAGAAGGCGAGCAAATTAGGGAGAGGTGAGGGGGAACATATCACCATCAGACAACCTATCCATTTCCCATGGGTGTTTGGAAATGTCACACCATGTGCACATCGGCGCTCTTTGACTCCGTGTCTTTCATCTCCTTGTCCTCATCTCAACGTGTCATTTAGACTCTTGACTTCTCAGCGGGGTCCAGGGGAGCTCGGTGCGGGCAGGGAGGGGCTGCCACATCAACCGCATGCCCCTCACCTAGTCAGCTGCCTCACAGCACAGCGGGCAGTGAGATGCTACGAAGAGAGGTAAGCTGGTGTGGCTCTTTTGTGAATGTGTGCGTGTGTTTGCTGCAAACATATTTCATCCCAACGGTGGGGAAAAACGACCAACAGGGCTGCTCCGTTCCTTTTCCCACCTCAGGAGCAGCGCGCTGCAAATGGCTGCCATGCTAATGAACCCGACAAGCTGTTATGACACCGCAGCGTCAGGTAGGAGTAAATGAGGCTTTGAGGTGGAGCAGGTGTGTGTGTGTGTGTGTGCGTGTAGACGTGTGTCTGCTGACTACATATAAGCGTGTGTGGACTCTTAGTGAATTCAGAAAGAGAGTTGGTGCTCGTGGTGCACCAGGGAGAGAGCAGCATCTGACTCGGAAAAAGAAAGTAGGGAAACAAGATGCCACACTGACACAGGAGACGGGCGCCATCGGTGATTGTTTACATTGTTATCCAATTAACAGACCATAAGCATGGAGGCATCTGTCAACAAACAAAGCTGTTGTTTTTCCTCTGCTCTGCCTAAGCCATATTCTCTCCTCCTGTGCCGACACTGTCATGCATACATACATGCATACATACATACATACACATATACACACACAGATAAGACAGACAAAGTCTCACTCTCTGCTTTGCAGTTTGTTTTTAACCTTAAGTCAATACAATTTCCTTCAGTCAATTTGGATCAAATCAATCAGATGAATTAGGGAACAGTTGGACTATTTTAGAAGGTGACATTAATTTCTAAAGATTTTCATTTCACTAAAAACATTTGCGGCGAAATAAAGGTTTTCCAGCTGTTAATTAAATATACACAAATAAGGAGAGTAAAAAATGAATTGATCTCTGTCTGCCTGAAGCAAATTCTAAAGATCTGGAAGCTCGGCATCAAAAAGCCTAATTTTAAAACTGGAACCAATTAAAAAGACAGATGGTGCTTCTCGGCATTCTTTGATATTTTGTCTTTATTTCCCCGTTAAAAAATTGCATGACATAAAATAATCAGCTAATATCAACCTGACGTATTTGGCATTATCAAACGGCAGATTTCACCGGTTAAAAACACATAATTAGCACTTAATGTGAAGTTTAAAATAAATACCACAATTGTAAATCACTTGATTCAAATGAATAAAACACACTGATAACAGAGGAGCCGACACTAAGCAACGCTGAGCCGTGAAAGAAAAGAAAGGGAAAATAAACACAGGCCCTCAAGATGTCCGCTTCCAACATAATCAAACGTGCAGCTGAAATAACGCATTTTTAATGAAGCCATTACAGGCCCTACTATGTTAATTAAAACCAAATAACTTGTCTGTTTTAAACTAGTGTTGTCAAGTGTTTATTTGGCCAATTACAAAAGCAGTGGGAGATCATTATCTGCTGCCAGGAGCGGCGACAGCACGGAGCGCCGGGGCGTGAACAGAAAAGAACAGACCAGAATACGGTACTTCAAAGGGAGAAATGCACCGCACAGCCTGGATGGGGGGTAACACTGAAGGGAAAACCAAAAAAAAAAAAAAGAAAGAAAGAAAGAAAGAAAAAGGGGGGGAATGGGGAAGAAGAGAAAAGGAGAGAGGAAGCAAAGTGAGAGAAAATAAAGACAAACCAGCTCATGCTTAAAAAATAAAGCTAAAAAGGCATTTTTTAAGGGTAAAAAAGAGTTTAATTTGGGGGGAAAGTGAGAGGACATATGGAGAAGGATATAAAGGATGAAGGCAAAAACAAAAGTATCATTGCAAGAGATGAGGACTATGAGGGAGAGCGGCAGGAGAAGGAAAGAGGAGGGAAAAGGGAGGCAGAGGGAGGGAAAGCTGGAGAAGATGAGGAGGGGGCTGAGATCCTTCGAGCTTTTAACACTCCCTCTAGACGTGAAAATACCTGCTTGGAATAGTAATTATTGTCTGATATGGATTATCCACGAAAATGTTCAATTAGCAAGTTTTCTTAAAAACTCAGTAATTGAGTACATAGCAATTCCTAAAGTCTACCCCTCTACCCTCCTTGACAATATTGTTCATGTTATTTATGTGTTTAAAAAAAGGGAAAATAAAAGTAAAAGAAGTGGAGGTTTCAAGTTCCCTCATCACATCGGTGCAAGATGTATGTTTAACGACAGCGTTATGCCACAAATTTAGCTCGTACATTCACGTGTTCAGCTGAGATTTGAGGTGAGAACAGACAAACTTTCCCTCTTCAGCAGAAAAATGTGAAAACAGCCTCATAGCGTCAGACGCCGCAGCACATCATTCTGCAGAGTGAAACTCCGACATTCAAGTGAAGTAACAACAATAAGCAAAACATGCTGCAGAGTGGAGGGAGACTTCCTGGCCTCAGATGTGCAGAGATAAAGCAGAGTTCCATTTAGCTTTATGAAGCTGTGGCTTCGTGTTTATGGAAATTGAAAGAACAGTTCCGAGGAAGCAACTTTGAGTGAAAAGTCTTTTTAAAATAAACCACCGTAGTTCATCCTCTGAATATGATTCTTGCAGATAGCAGGACAAGAAAAACAAAACACACCAGTGTAACAGATGTAAAATCTATTTCAGTGCAACGCAAGGCTTCTTCTGTGCCGTTGTTTATTTTTTCTGCATCTCCGGTTTTGTCTAAGAAATATTCGGGGGCCAATTCACGGCCGGAGCTGGAAGAAGAATTAGGAGAAGGCAGAAGAGAGTACAGTATCACAGTGAGAAAAATAATATGTTAGTTTGACATTGTTTGGGTGTCTATAAGCAGCACGGCAGGAAGAGCCGCCTGCCGATTATTATACCGGCAGTCTAAACATGTTCACCGCGAGCTGAAGGAAGAAGACCTGAGGCCTTTCAGTGGTGGTTTGTGCTCAACAAGTATCAAAGAGAAAGGAGGAAATTCTTGAATGAAAAGCTGAAAACTGAAACACTAAAAGTCTCCCCCTCCTTCCTCAAACTCGCTGACAGTCATAGAAATGGAGAAAGGGTTAGTTCCCTGAGCACGGCTAAGCCTAGTACAAATGATGCCAGTGTAAGGCCTGCTGTAGTGCTGAAGAGATAAGCCACTGATACCAAATGTTGAGGAAGAGACTCAGTCCAAGAATTGGAGACTAATAGACACTTATCCGCGAAGCTACAGGAAGGTGGGAAAACCATGAATCACATCTAATCTGGCTCTGCTGTTTCATCGCAAAGTTGATTTATGGAAGGGAGTAAGCTTACTGATTCACAATATAGCTCTTTGTCCTCATCAATAACGGCCAAAAAAACAGCCAGAAACGTTAAAGGCATCCTCACGTCACTTTCTCAGGTTTGATTGAGTAGATGCAAAGATTCGTGTCGCAGCCAAATGAATGGAAGTGACATAAAGGAGGCTGACGAGGAGGGAAATAGCAAAAGAAAGAGTGACACTGCACAAAGCTGCTGAAAACTAGAAAAGGGAAAGAAGGTTTCAACAGTTGTGCAGTATTACAAATGCAATAGTGGTCTATCCTCTATCCTCTGATCCTGGCAGAGCAACAGTGAGAGCGTCTGGACGGGATGGAGGCTTTCTATGCTCCCTCTCATTTAATTACAACACATAGCTGCAGGATTAGAAAGGGGCCTGTGTTCACAGCCTCATACTGGCATTACCTCTGAGCTGCTTCCCTCCTCTCTTTCCCCAAATCTCTCGCCTTTCTGTTTTCTGGAATTATCTCCCATCTTCTTCTTTTTAATATCTTCTCCACTTGTCTTCTCTATCCTTCTCTCTTTCAGACTGTTTCTCTGATTAAATCTTCTCTTTGTTTAGGCTTTTGTCTTCTCTGTTCTCTTTTCCACTAGTTCTGCAGTCACCATCCTCTTCTCGCTTCTCTACCCCTCTAATCCTCCCATCCTGTTTTTGCCGGAATTTCATCTGCGATGCAGACACATCTTTATCTCTGTCTCAAACACATGTTTACTCTTGATTATAAAGAGACAACTGTGAATCCTTTAAGTGACAAAGTTGTGAGCGGGGCATGTGTTTGCTTGAAAATATTTGTGCATGTGTTGAAGTGTGTGATTGTGACGAAATGAAGAGTGTGAGCTACGCGTTAATGTGTGTGTTAGTTGGAGGTGTTTGTGCCCCAGCGGTCTCTGCAGACTGCAATGGCACACTGCCTGGGCAAGCCTACACACACACACATACACACACCTCTATATAACCACCCAGCCACCCACCCACCCTTCCACATGCACTCCTCTCTTGATTAATGGAAATCCCATTTTTGTTTCCAGCAGCATGGCTAATTAAAGTGGTAGTTAAAACAGTGCTCATTAGCTCGCTACCAAAACGCGGCAGCCAAGCCCTCTAATGACTGGTTATAGCTGACTGAGTGCTGCCGGGTGTCAGCAGAAGAACCACAGAGAATACCACTGTTAGTGCTGACAACTGTATCCTTAACACAGTCATAGTGTACTGCATTAACAACAGACTGATACTAATTAATATTCACTGAATAATTTGCATGCTCAGGTGGATGGATAAACAATTGGCTTAACTCGCCACATCACAGGTACGAGCAAACAGAAGTAGTGTTGCAGCAGAGCTGCTGCAGCTCGAGGACAAGTAACGACGAATGATGATGAAAAGTAAGAAAAACTAAATCATCAATCATCCACAGCAGCAGACTGTTTTATTGTCCCTGCTGCTCTCCGCTCACAGCCATCGGCTGAGGTTCAGCCCAGGCCCAAATGAAAAAAGCCAATTACAGCTGTGGATCTCTCCAGCGGACGTGTGAACTGTGGCTGAGAATCCTTCATAACCTGCTGCTACTCTTCTGAAATGAGGGCAAATTTAGCACTTGTTTGTGTGGGCAGAGAACTGTTATGAAAAGACAGCACAAAATGACACCCGCCAATCCACTGTGAATTTAGCAGCTTAGAGGTGTCTGTCTTTGAAAGTCCTTTCACAGGACATATATAAGGACATACATAAGACTGTCAGACAGTAAGATATGGCACTCACATTTCTACGAGGGAAGGTGGTGAGGAGCTTGAACTCTTCGAAGGGGTATCCCTTGGAGGCCACAAAGTTGAAGAGGACCTGGAGCTTACAGCTGCCCAGAAAACGCCTTTCCAGAAACTCGCCACTTGGTGTGCGGATTCGCAGTTTGCTGATTTGCTCTCCTGAATCCTCGTCGGGCTCCGGCGGTAGGGCCTGTTCCAATGACAAGCGGATCGCCTGCAAGAAGGGGTGGAGAAAATTCAACATCTTATTCTAATAATCTCACATTGAGAATTCTGAAGACACCTCAAAATCACAAGAAACAAGTCCAGGTTTCAGTTATGCAAACAGTGTTTTTAAATGTGGATTTTTTTTAATTTTTTTTTTGTTCGTGTGTGTGATTACATGGAACAGTTCTTTCACATTTCAAAAATGGTAAATGGACTGTATTTACATAGCATTTTCTAGTCTTTCAACTATTCAAAGCGCTTTTTGCAACACAAGTCAGCATTCAACCATTCACACACACACACATTCACACACTGAGGGCAGGTGACTTCTCTACAAAGAGCCACTTGCTCACCAGGAACTCATACGCAAACATTCACACATCAATCGCACAGCCATCGGGAGCAATTTAGGGTTCAGTATCTTGCCCAAGACTTCGGCATGCAGACCAGAGGAGCCGGGGATCGAACCACCAAACTTCTGATTGGTAGACATCCCGCTCTACCTACTATTGCCAGCTGTATTCAATGAATATTGAAATATGAGAATGAACCAAGATTTCTTTCATATATATTTTGGTGATTAACAGTGTTGCATAAAGACAGAGACCTTTATATATAGCTGTCATTACTTGTCCTGCAAGCCCAGTAGCATTACAAAGGTGTTTATTTATTTTATTCATTTTACAGTTTGTTGACAGCAGTCAGTTTGAGTAACATGGTGACAGGAAGCCAAATGAAAAACTTAAATATTCTCAGTCTGTGAAGACCTAAAATTACAAATCAAGGGCAAATTTATTAAAAAGAGGAGAAATGTCTTTCTGAATAACACCTTCTCTAATTTAGCTTTTTTTTTTTTTTTTACACACAATAATAAAAATAAAAGGATAAGTGCAGGACAGAAAAGAAGCCAGGAAGCTTAAACACAGTCCTCTGAAATACAGGAAAATAAATCTGAGATTAAATAAAGTTTAAATATATAAAAAGAAGCCAAGCCTCTCTGTATAAAATAAATCCAAACTTTGGCACTTATGAAGATGACGACACACAATCCAAACGAGTATGAAAGAAAAGCCAAGAAGTTGATTGCAGCACTGCTGCCTGACATTAATTAAAAGGTCCTTTTTGTCCTGAGAATGTTATTAAATTAGCTGCCCCGTGTCTCACCCTGTTCCCTAAAGCATGGCGGAGTTCAGAAGGTTGCCAAGTACCATTTCAGTATGTAAAGAACAGCCAACTTTATTCCTGCTGCTTTGTGCTTTCTTACTGCAGCTCAGTCTGATCGGGAAATCTGACATGATGCCTGTGGATCATTTTAATGTTGACCAGAGATACTTTAAAAATTTCACAGGAGCTTAGAGCTTATTTTACAGACAATAAATTTGGTCATACTGTCTACACAAAGACAACCATCGGCGATCGAAGTTAATCAGCTCTCCTGTGCTCCAAAAACTACACGCTTCAGCCGCTCCCTCGAGCCTTCGTCTTCTCTCTGCTCCTGCCCCCTCACCTCCTTCTCCCCCAGCTTGTTGTTCCTGTTTGGCCAGCCGGGGAGCATATGCTGTGACAACACGCCCCGGCTTTATTTACACACCATAATGCAATTATATTTCATAAGAGTGTACAACAGTAGCTCATTAGCAGCTTCTGGTGTTGGGTGGGCAGGGTAGCGCGCGTGCCGCTCCGCATTCAGCTCCCTAAGGTAAAAGAGCTGATGCTGACTGAGTTAAAGGGGCCCTTGGGGACAAACTTACACACACACAAATTAGAGAAAGGTGCGTGTGTGTGTGTGTCGGACATACAGACAGTCAACCACAGCGTCCCCAAAGAAACCGCAGGACACACATCTGGTCGAGCCTCGGCTGCTCCAAACAAATAATCAGAAGCATCTATCAGACCATTTATCTGCTTCTCCAGCTTCGCTCAGCTAACCACAGAAAGCAAACAGATGAAGGGTGTGCACCTATAAGCCACACAACTGTATGCTAAGACCCCCCGGGAGGCAAATAGTAATGTCAGCCTACACAGGCACATGAAACACATAAACACGGCCCCACACCCCCCCATTCTCCAGCTCCTACCTCTATCTCACTCTTCTTTGCACGAAGGCACAAAATCACAGAGAAAGCATTCCCACTAGCATTGTCTGCTCTCTGGTGGCACTGTGGCAACTGATGTTTTTGTTGTGTCTGCAGTTTCTGTCATGCACAGTCGTAAGTTATTACCTCATAAGACTCGACTGAAACAACAACAGACAACAGAAACTGAAAATCACATTACATGGTAGGCTCTTTATCCTCTGTAGTTTTACGATATGAGAATATTTGTTGATGTTGGAGTAAAAAAATTAATCACCATCGAAGAAATGTCTGCAGGAGACAAACATCTTCATCTAGTAGGAAATGGGCTGTTCCAATATCCTGGCTGTCTTAAATCTGCTGGCCTTTATTTAAGGAGGTGAGAGCCGAGACAGGAAAGGGATAAGAAGTTGCCACCGTGAATCGTTTTAAGACCATCAAAAGTGAAGTCAATACAAAAGTCCAGTGTTAATTGGTTTACCTAGACACATTTTCTTAATCAAATATGAATACATTATTTATTACAGAAACTATGTGTAAAATAAATTGAAGCTGCTACAAAGTGCCTTTTGTCTTTTCTTCTAACATAACAGGTATTTAAACTTTCATGGGCTTTTTCATAAAATGTTTAGATTGTTTTTCCCACTCAAAAATTCTCAAAAATGAAGAAACAGATGCAATCGCTCAAGAAAAAAATCAATAAGAATACCTGATTAAATAAAAAATCTGCAGAAGGCTTTGAGTCTATGAGCTATTTATGTAAATGTAGTATCTCATCTTCGATAAAACAAAAGGGCACCTATTTCCCAATTTAAATCCATTTTTTAGTCACACTTATAAATCTAAGAAACTTCAGTTACAATTGTCCCCATCCAGCAGCTGCTGTTGACTCTCAAATTTATGAATATCTTGACTGTAACACAAGCACGACACTCGTATGTTAGCACAGCAGACACCATGGAAACCATTGAGGCTGGGCAGAGAAGACTGATTTAAGCAGGAAACACAAGGCCATAGTGGCTATTGTTGTTTAAAATACACAAGCGTGTACACACAGTTTGGTTAGTGGACTACAGTGATATAATTAAGAAGGCCCGGCCCAGGACTCTTTTGTTGTTTTCTGTTTAACTTAAGTGACAAATCACCTGAGCGAGCTGGGTCACCCTATACCTCACAGTGCCCTCAGGCTCTCTGTTGAGTAAACAACAATCAGCGAGGACTGCGGCGTATTGTAACATTGGTGCCATCACAGACGATTATTGTTTTTTCTGCATGCGTGACAGTGTGTCCGCCTGTGTGTGTGTGTGCCCCCTCTTCACGTACAATAATTGTTTGCATGTGAATATGTGTGTTTGCTTAGGTTGTGTGTGTGTGTGTGTTTGTGCACAAGCCTGCGTACATGAACTGCCTCAGGCTTTTGTTCGCCTGCGTTTCAATATGAGGCTGTGTGCTGAACCAATGTAAAGCAGTTAAACAGAACAATAACTGTGTGTATGTAAGGTGACATTTACAGGGACGCGTCTCACTGTAATTAGGATATTTCTTCTGAAATGGCTGTATGCCTGTTCACCCACACAACACACGCTTCACTGACTGGCAGGCTTCACCAAAACCACAATCTAATTGACTCATTATTGTGAAGTGAGAGCACGACAGATAAACGTCAGCAGAATGGCACCATCACTGTGCGCTGGCAAAACATATCAGCGTTCAGCCTTACAGTGATGGAGCTGGAATATTAATTTAGGTCATTTGCATAATGTGAGTACGGTGTGTGCATAGCTGTTCTTCTCACCTCCTTCTCCTCCTCCTGCTCCCTTCTCATCTGTTCCAGGCGAACCTGCTCGGCCTCTTCTCTCTCTTGGGCTTCTCTCTAAAAAAGAAAAAAAGTAAAAGCAGAAACAAAATCAAAACATCAAGTGACGTGCAACATTGACGACTGTTGTTAGCATGTTTAATACAGGTTCTCCAGTCTCCTCTGAATGATTGTTACTAATATTTCATTAGAAATTAAAGTCCTAAACCTAAGTCTCCGCGTCTAATATAAGCAATTGACATTGGACAAAATCGTAGAAAAGTAGCAAATTGTCATACTTGAACAGCCGGTTTAGCTGCGTTTCCACCAAGCAGCACAGTTTGGTTCGGTATGGTACAGATTTATTTGCACATCAACTGTCAAAAGTTGTGGATGGTACCAAAATAATCGATCAGTTCCATCCTGTTTTGTGGTCACCCTTTCGTTGGGGTACCTAGCACACTGATCTGACACCTATAGCCTGGAGCTACACACACTGTAGTTGATTGAATGGAGGGAGGGAGGAATGGATGGACAGACAGATGGACAGACAGACCCTGAAGCATTAGTTCAAGAGTGGATTTGTAATGCTGTGCCCCACCTGTCACCTCTTTTTTTTTAGGCTGCTGTTTAAAATAAAGGACAAACACAATAACCGCCATGTTAAAATATCTCCTCAACAACAAGAGGGAAGAATCAGGACTGTTTTTGTTTGAGATAAGTGTTGCATTTTTCGGCTTCGTTGAATTTATTAACAGGTTATACTGTGTCGCGCCACTATAATGTCACAATACTTACGTAGCTGATGCAGCTATCGCCATCTGGCGTGTAGCCTGCCTTACTTACTGTTTTATAAGCAACAGGGGTTAGTGGAAATAGTTCAAATTAGGGAAATTATTCATTTTTGGTTTGACCCAACAATTACACGATGTTTATGCACAAACACACAGAGGAGAAACGCTTTTGTTTTGAAAATACCTTTTTACGGTCAGCCTCTAGAGACAGACGGTAGGCCTCATCCTGTTCTCTCTTCACCGTCTCTCTTGCCTCGCGCTCGTCCTGTGTGGAGAGAGGAAGAAAGAAAGTGGGGCCCATTGACAAACAACATAATAAAGGACACACGGGGACAAAACATCTAAGCTGAGGTGCCGGGTGTGGGAGCCAGAAGGAACCAAGCAAAAGAAAATGCTGCATGTCAAGTGTGGTTACGTACAAACACCAGGTATGAAAGAGTAGCACCAGAGGGGAATTCATTGTGACCGGGCGCTCATTTACCAAACCCTGAGCCCCTTTTGTGTTTCCTCATCTCAGTTTCACTGTCCCTTTCTCTTTCATTCACTCGGCCTCTCTCTTCCTGTTTGTACAGAGGGAAGGGGACAGGCGGCCCTTCTCTTTCTACCTGCTGTGGCTACAAAGTGTTTTACAAAGACTGGGACTAAATACGAGCACCCATTGTGTTAACAGCGCACAGCCATTAGTTTTGTATTCTCTGAAGGCCCACGCTGTGTACCAGCCCGGATATGGCAAAGTAAGCTCATTGTGGTGATCAGAGGGCTACTGTGCGGCTAAGCAGTGGCTAAGCAAAAGCACAGTGTGTATTGTTGTATTCAATCAGAAAATGCAAAGGATACATTTGTGCTTTTGGCCCGCATAATAGATGAATATTGAAAGGAAACTGTAAAAGAATGGCAGAGAGGAACAAAGACTTCAAAAGTGGCAACCTTCAATAGACTGCCCCCGAGTCACGCAAACAAGTCGCGTAGTAGCTCATGTTTGACTCTCATTCTGTACTGTTGTGATACATTTTTTAAATGCACCATCTTCTTTGAATGTGCATGAGAGGCATGGTGTGAAATGTTAATCTACCATGTATGTACATGTACAATGTGATTTTAAGGATCTTATCCACTAAGAAAAAACAGACATTTTTTACAGCTACGTCATGGCTCCTTATCAATATGGCAACACACGTGCTTTCATACATTAGTGTTCGTAAACTCCAAGTCAGTATACAGGCTGTCACACATTTAAAGCTGAGGTAGGCAGTTTATTCTCGGTATCATTGGACAAAATCTCCGTAACAACCTCTCAGCATATTGCAATTCAGGTGATCTGAAGGAACACTAGACTTCTGCACGTCTCCTTGGCTCTGGATTCAGGCTTTAGAAAACAAATACAGCAACACTTTTCGGCCAATCACAAAACATATCAGAGAGCGTGTCTTCCTATTGGCTGCTCTACACTGCATTTCTTAGCAACAGGTGACAGCCCTATGATCCGATTGTCTGTTGAAACAAGTGACGTGCCTCACTCCTTAGGAGTCTCATGCTACAGCTAGCTTGATATCGAGATGTTGCTTACCCCAGCTTTAATGTATACTTGTGTAACAAGTAAGGGATATTTTAACAAAAAGCTTTTTTCAAACCGATAGTTGTGGATAGAAGGAGGTCAGAGCTACTTTAACAGGGATTTTACATATCATTAATTGTCTCTGAGTTCACTGTAACATCATAGCAAAGTGGTCCAGAATTAAATCTCAGCTCTGATCCTGTCTGAGGACCGTGCACCATTCCCCTGGGTGAATCAGTTTCCTCTAATAAAGGAAGATGTCCATGTTTGGCGACTAAAACAGGACCATTGGTTAGTTTTGGCAGGTCTTTAAATGGAATGAATGTTTAATGACCCGACCTGCAAATGGCCTGCGATGCTGGCCGCAAAACCTGCTGTGAGTCGTCAGTCGCTTACACACTACTAAGCTAAAACACAGACAACCATAGGAATGACTGGCAAGTCAGTGGGGTTTGTTGAAGGCACAATGTGGCTGTCTAGCTCCTCCATTTCCAGACAGACACAATAGTCACTGTCAGAGAGGAATGTCTGAGTTAGGTGGATGTCTGCGCTCTCGTCTGAGTTTGTCTTTGGAAAGGTGAGGTGGAAAAACATGAAAAATGGGAAGGAGAAACAAGAAAGGGAGAGAGGAAAAATTCACCAGTGCCTGAGAGCTGCTACAGTGAAGACGGAATTAGTCTAGTGTCAAGGATGACTTCACCTTGAAGATGGAAAAGGTCCTGTCAGATACAGGATATATTCAAACCCTGTGGTTATTACTACTAATCATGAATCATCACACTGGAACATTATGCTTTCAACATCACTTACACTCTCTATGCTGTCTTCTTGTGACATTCTCACAAGCTATTTCCCTCTGGCAGAGCACACTTGGGTAATTATCACACTTTAATATCATTGCAGAACAGTTCACTGCACATTTCTGCCATGACAATTCAGATTCTTTTTTGTGTGACAGATCTCAAGCCAGTTGCAGCAACGATCATACAAGAATTGAAAGTAATAACACAATAATAAAATACAATTATTGTGCAGATGGCATAAAAGACAAAGACAAACAGAAAATTGATGCTGTCCAGGCAGAAAAGACAAAACGGCTGAAAAAAGGAAACATGTACAATAATTGTAAAAGAAAACTACTTTTTATATATGTAACTGCCGGGGTGTGTGTGTGTGTGTGTGTGTGTGTTACTGTAATGTTATGTATGGTGAAGGTGAAGCTGATGTGTGCTACTGTATGAAAATCATTTTGCTTGGCTTGAATTCCCCTTAAGTCATTTAATGCTTTGCCAGGTGCTGATTTAAAAGTACATTTTTCTCATTTTAGATGGTGCAAGTTCTACAAAGTTCTTGCACAGCTGCTAGTGTTTAGACTGCTTTTAAAATCAGAGAACTGAAAATATGGTTTTGTAGAAAAAAAACACATTTATCAAAATTACTGAGACTTAGGGCTGCAACTAATGATTATTTTCATTACCAATTAATCTGCCAATTATTTTTACGATTAATCAATTAATTGTTTATTTTATGAAATGCAAAAAAAGTGCTAAAAATGCTCATTTCAACTTCCCAGGACCAAATATGATGTCCCTAAATTGC
>JAPZDX010000020.1:17144270-17154390 GCA_029783625.1 Naso annulatus | reverse complement strand
AAAACCCGTCTGGGCAAAAACACACAACGTGTTATTCATTTTCTTGTTCGATGTCACTAAGTAAATATATCAGTAAGTGGTTAAGAGGGTCAGGTGAAAGTCTTTGACAGTCAGAGGGCCTCATGACATGAAACACTATTACCACTGTTCCCTCACTGTCTTTTATGTAGTGTATCTCTCAGTGTTTTTGTTCATTCTTTATTGGGTTTAAAGAGGTAGTCAACAGACACAGAGTAGCAAAGTGGTACCTTTGAGGTGGCACGAGGTTAAAATGGTCTAATATTCTCTGACTGTCCTTACAAGTATGCTACAGTGTGACAATGACGTTTGGTCTGTCCCAGCATGTTGCAATTTACTCTTTTATGCCAGACAAGGAGGACTGGTTACAGATATAATCATCATATAATGAAGAAAAATGGAGCAAAGATGGTTCGAATTGTTGCTAAGGTCTTCACAAGCCCAAAACAGAAAGTATTCCAACCAAATGTGAATAAATCATTATTCTTTGTATTTGTAAAATAAAGAGATCTGAGCCTAAACGTGCCTGAGGACAGTTTAGATCTGGTCTGAAAGAGACCTGGAGATTACAGGCCCAATTTAGAGTGTGTTTAACCCCAACAGACCAAAACACTGACAGCAACATGGTGTCAGTGCAATTCTTGAGCAGCTATAATTAAAAAACATACAGCACACATCATCTAGCCTGCACTTCGCTAAGATGATTTTATCATTAAGAAATTTTGCAACTGTAAAATTTTAGAAAGGATATCAACACTGATAAAATGACAGAATATTGAATGTTAGATTCAGAGTAAAGTCAGAAATTCATGGCTTCCAGGTCATCCCTGATCCATTACAAGAACATATCCTTGCATAGGTTTTGGTTGTGGTTTTAATAGGGATGGCGTTTAAGAATCTGAGTTTGATATTTGCATCCAGATTGGACTTAAACCGTACCTCATCTTTGATGTCATCCTGCTGTTGTGCTGTGAAGATCTCCATCGCTCCCATTAACCTCATCATAAGCTCGTCAACTGTTGTATTGCCTAAGGACAACAACAACAAAAAAGAACAATAACAACTGACTGTATGATTTTTTAATCTTTATTTTCCCATTTATTATTATGTAAAATGTGTATAGATGTCAAGAGCTAAATTACGCTTTTAATGAAGCTGTAATTACCTTGAATAACGTTGAGAACTTCGTTAGATGTGCGTTTGCCCATGACAATAAGCAGTAGGGGGAACTGGTCTGTCTTGTACGTCCGTATTGTCTGTGTCACCACACTGCCAAAGTGCCTCGTACACATTGTGAGTAGTCTGCAAGACAAAGAAATGATGCAATTCAAATTTTTTATATATATTTTACACACTTGATCTTTTATCTTAAAACTACTGAATCTATATTTCAGAGCGTGTAATTTAAAAAAAAACACATATTGTAAAGCAGACACCTACAGACACATGCACACACACACACACACACAAAGATTTATAGATGATTTGGGAAAAAAGGCTGCTTTTCCAACTACAGCAGAAAAGAGAAATACACACAACTCGTGGCATTAAGTACTTTAAAACCAATTCTGCATTTTCTTATTCCATCAGGGTGACATGCTATCTCAATTGGAACCATACATGAATTAGTATTCCTCACCAGACACTCAGAATTGATAGGGCAAGAGAGGATTTCTTATTCCATTACAAAGACAGAACTTTTTAAATTAACATTTCAGAGAGGGAAAAGGGTAGCAGGCAGCCTGGGCCCCGCCAAGCTCCCTGTAAATGTCATAATATTAATGAATTGCTATAGACTGAATGCAAATATAGATTAGCTTTTTCTCCTGCCTTTTAATAAGATCTACTTTAATAACTGGCTGGTAAAATAAAGAAGTAATGGAATGGACGGAGCGGCAGCAGGTCAGAGGAAGAAGATAGATGGAAGGTATGCCGGCTGAGAGGGGGTGTAACTCATTAAAACATGAAGCCAAAGCTGACGGAGCTACTTGCAGACTTCTCAAACTGTGAAACTGAGTACTTGAGCTCACTGTGGTAGTTTTTTGAAGTAATAACCCCACCAGTACATGCTGAAAATATGGATGACAGACCAACAGATCGGTGAAAAACAAGAAAGCTATGGATATTTCGGAAATATGAAGTAAATTTTTCAAAATGTTGAACTTAGAGTGACCCACGTCTCGCCATGAAGAAGTCAGGTACCCTAAATCCCACTGATCATTTTGTCCCGCCATTTGTCCCCGTTAAGACCTCAACCAAGGCAGACCATAACAACAGCCCACAGGGAAACTCTAACCTGTAATGAAAGGCCAGGGAACAATGAACACTGAGTTGAAGGGTAACCCAATCTTAAATCTCCCATCAAACACAAGCCAACCTGCTTTGGTTTCTATCTCAAAACTAAGAAAGTCAGTCACAACTATCACAACATTAAAACTGCTTAATCTGAATAGAATCTAAACCTATGTATCCACTGTAGTAAAAAATGACAGGTATGTGGTAACCAGGATATGAAGCACTTATGAATACACCTTTACAACATGTTTGGACGCAACCACTGAGGGCAGGAGGAAGTTAAACTACTGCAGGTACTGGGGTGAACAGTTCAGCACAGTCTCATCCACCCGTAACATAACATGGTAAAGAATGTAGCCCAGTCTGTACCAGACCTGTGGCCTTTAAAATTCTTCAGGGGTAACTAAATGTACAGGAAACACCTGCATGAAACTTGCAGCTAACGTGAGTTAAGCCTCTGCTCCGTTGGTTAATGTGATTGGCAGCTTCTAATTTGTCACCCATCCCATTTCCATCTCTCACCGCACATCCACACACCTAAAATAGTTAATGTTTCCCTGGTCTGTCACATCACATTTCTTCACATTAAAGAGGTGCGTGAAGATGCGAGTAGACTGGTTAGACCTGACATTTGCTCCACCGAGCAGCTGATGAGTCAGGTTAGTACAGTAGCACTGCAGGGAATGTTTCTGCCAGCCACCTGTTTGGGAGTGTGTATGGGAACCGGATGCTCTAGTAGCTCAGTGTGTCATACACACTTTGTTTCAGAGCAAACATTAACATGTTTTGATTTGAAAATGACATTTTGTTCTCCCTCTAAACCAGTTATGTTTTCATACAGGTAGATGTCAGGAAGAGGAGTCAAGTGTATGGAAAAGGTTGCCCGAACCCTCTGCTGTTAGCTGTTAGAGTGGTTATCATTTAGAAAAATGTCTGTTCAGTTCCTATCTATTACAGAGTGAGGTTAAACAATGTGGATTGAGCCTATGACCCACTGATGAAAGCTGTTGTATTTGCAGCATTGCCGAGTACTGCAATCTGGATGCCTGTTGCAACATTTCCTCGCTAAATCAGTAGCAACACACATTTAGGGATGCCTTTTACGTAAGTCAGCATAGGTTGGTCTGCTCAGAGTGTTGATGTAGCTAACGCCACAGGCTCACTCCTAGCTGTGTCTGAGTGGTGTAGGTACTTTTCATTTCCTGTGAGTTAAACGAATTAACGCACAAAGAAAATGCAGCACCCAGGCGACAACAGTTCAAGTATAAGTACAGGTCCAAAGAAAAAGAAAACTCCAACTTTCAGAAGAAGGGAAACAGGCTGTCTACTGTTGTCAAACAGGCAACATTGTTTGAGATTTGACATGAACTCTGGGAGATGAGGTCCAAAACTGACCTGCAAACAACTTATCACCAAGGGTGCAGTCCTTTAAGCAATATCACACAAGAGGGAGTGCTGTTGTACTGAATATAGTCACTGGTATGATGCAGTTATAGGCACGAGTGCCCAAGATCATCACACCCATGTTGATATTCAGTACAACAGCATGACCTCAAGTGTAATAATGCTTTTATACAACAGTTCTATGAACGTCACTAAGTTGACAGTAATAAGCAAAAACAGATTATGATTTGTTTGTTGTTTTAATTATTTATTTGGCCCCACCAGCACAAACAGCTCCCTAACTCAACTGGTACAGGACTGTTGCTAAGAAACACAAATAATTAACATGTTCCGGCAAATTAGTTTACTTTATAAGTTACAGAAGGGCCCGCTTCTTTACTTTGTTGCTTGCTTCTTTCCTTTTTTTCGTCTGTCTCTGTACACAATCTATGAAAGTGTCTATCTTTTTGGTTCGGTTTGTTACTAAGTAACCAAGCAACTGACAGTTAGTGATTAGAGCACCTGTTAAGCGGAGTGATCCATAAAGTTAAAAGTCCTAGTGCTGCTATACTCTATATCAGCCCTCATGGAATGCCTCTTATCCAGTCAAATTCCTTGGTAGGAACTAACTGTTGTATATTTAAAAAACATGTAACTAAAATTTTCTAGATTACCACTCGAAGACACCATTTGGTCCAGTTGTCTCATACCATGCCAAAGCACAAATGTCCCTCCCCTCTCCCCTGCTGGCCCACATTCACATTGCTCCAGTCTAACTGCGCCTGAACACACTTGAGCTACCTGATCTACCGAGCGTGACCCGTATTTTTATCCACATTTTTTTTCATTTTTTAATGACATTTTTAAATTGTTCTCTGGTTCCCACGATCTACAAGACAGTCGCAGATTTTTCCACTGCTTTTCATGCGGATATTGTACGCTGCTGTCTGCCTGAATTTAAGGTGAATCCTCCACAAGCAGTCACAGTGATGTCGGTGCTCCATGCTTGTGCTCGTGCACGTGCATCCGTACTGTACTGAAGTCCACCTCTTCCAGCCGTGCCAGGTCCAACAAAGCATGCCATGCTTGAGTCGGGACAGAGCGCTCATACTAGTCAAACAGGCTGGACTTTAGGGGTCAAACATGCTCTGGCACGGTACGGATTGCCTGGTGTGAGTGCACTCTTGCACTCAAAAGGACATTTCAGACAAACCTGTATTGCTGGGTCATTGTTCTGGACTGCATTATCCTGTACAAGTGTTCATATTACTTTGTCATGCCCTTGTTTACTGGTGAAGGTCCAAAGCTCCATAAGTAGAACTAGCAAGAAAATAATGTCCCTCACGTTTACTTTCTAGAAGTGCTTGTACAGAAATGTTAGCATGGAATAAAATGTGTAATAGACTTATGGAAGAACGACATACAGATAAAATGACTTACATTAAGTGTGTTTATCTACTGATAGTTTCAATATTTGTCATGTGCAATGACAGTACAGAGTCTGTAAGGTATATCAGATTCATTTCCCATGGGTGACAATTACACTGGCATCCAATCAGCAAAACTGCACTTATGAATAATAAATCATTTAACTGGAGGCCTGTGAGAATACAGAGCAAAGCAACAGGCACATTCCAATATCAGCAGGTTCATCACACACACACACACATGCACACACAAACACACACAATTGGGATACCTTTCTAACAGCCTGTGTGATTGATGCCAATCACCTGTCACTTAGGATCAACCAGAGAGCGTGAGAATGCAGAGAAGCAGTGTATGTGTGAGCGAGCGAGAGTGCACATGTGCATGCATGCGTTAGCAGCAAAGCTGTGACTAGCTGTGTGTGATGAAAAGCTCCAGATGTTGCCCGTCTTTTAATGTGCAATAAAAAGACTCAGCTGGGGCAAAAAGCAAAAGGAGGCGAATGAGAGAGAAAGGAAGGCGGAATGAAGGAAGGACGGAATTTCCTTAAAAGAAATAATGGAGGGGTGAGGTCAGGGTGCGAGTCTTTCTTAAATGGCTGCTACCAGAGGGCAGGCTTAACTCTGGAGGTTCTGGGGAGAGGGAGAGAGTTGAGGTGCTGGAATAAAGAGAAAGGAAATAAGGAAAGATGGAAGGATCTGGAAGGAGACGAGAGGAGACGAAAAAGATGTAGCAGACAGATGAGGGGAAGTAGGAGGAAACTGACGCTGGTCCTGGGTACATAGTGTAGGTAATGAGTAGTCCTAATCAAACTCTCAGCAGGTCCTTCTTTACCTCCATCCAAGCACAGTCACATATTGCAGATTAGATTTACTCTGATATTCTTTTCTAATATTTTTCTATGAAATGTACGTTCCAGATATAAATATCCATCTTAGCAGCAGGAGCTTTGTAGTAAACAGGTGTCACAAAGACCCGCCAGTTACCAACACACACTGCTGGAGCTGCCCCAGTACTTAAATGGGGAGATAGAGATGTTTGGACTCCAAGGGAGTCCTTCATCACCCACTGACTTTCTATTCAGACAGCTTAGTCAAGATTGCCCAATCAGGGGCCTCAACATGCAAACACAACGCCTTTTGTTAGCATGCAACCTCCGAGTTTCAAAAAGAGAATGTAGTAGAAGAGAGAATGAGAAGACAGAGATGCAGGGTGTGAGCAAAAGAGTGATAGTTCAATGCAAGCAATTAAGGACATGTGCATACTAACACTAATAGAATTGAAAACACTGTTTATGTGTCAAATGAGGTTTCGTCCACACAGAAACGACAAAACAAAGCTCTCTTCTGTCTTTGTCGCTTTAAATTTTAATAACTATGCAACTGCGAGCAATGGAAGGTGGGTGATAGCCATTTAAAACTATATTTATTTCCTCTGACAGAAATATCAAAAACAATGAAAACAGAACAGGAGAGCAACAACAGCTTCCTTAACAGGGTTTGCTCACAGTTTGCAGAGCCCTCTGTACACAATCAAGCTGCTCCTGTACTAAAATACACTCCATATCCTCTTTATTAGACACAACTCGCTATGCAAACAGTCCACTCCTTCAGACAGTAAGTCACATATAAATAAAACATAAGGATTAAGCATGCAGTCAGGGCTTAGAGGTTCAGTTATTGCTCTGCTTAACTTTACACTTGGCAAAATGCAATTCTAAGCAGGGTGTATTTCTGATAGGTGCAGGGACTTCTGAGAGGTCCAAAGAACTACTTCAGTATTTAAAGAGCAGTTTAATCTTTTAAACTGCTTCATGAAAAGACTCAAAGCCCATGAATCCATATCTCTGACATAGTCTAGACAAAAGTTTGACCTTAGAAGTGTCACAAAAGTAAAATTTTGGGCAGAAGTATTGGTCTTACACAGATAATTTCTACATGTGTTCCAATTATTGCGTCCAACCTATACGGATCTGCAAATGTGCAAAATTGACATTTTATGCATTAGGTCCTTACTGCATCAGTCCAATATGCTATGGTTGAGAAATTATTAATTTTCAAAAGTCATATCATACAATCACTACACAAAAGAATATACTGAATGAAGTTACCATAACTGCAATATTGAATAAAGGCAGTAAGACACACAGAGATCAGAGAACCAAATAAAACATGACACGCTGACAAATCCTGCAGCTCTATGAAGCATCAAGCTACCTGGAAATAATCAAACTGTGGTACCTGGCTTTGTTATCTTCTTTAGTGACATCCCAGGCCCATGTGATGAAGTTCTGGCTCAGGTAGGAGACAATGGAGTCAGCACACATCATTTGGGAGCAGAAGACGTTGCTGAGGACACTGTCATCGTTGTGGAGGTAGATGGCGAGCAGCTTTCTCTGAGGAGAGAGGTGGAAAAGAAAAAAAACAAGTAAAAAAGATGTTAAAGGCAGAAACAGTTGGCATAATGTATCACTGATTTCTGTTGGACATTTGTCTTGCTGAAGTGTAAAGGACACTGCAACTGTTTATAGTTTTGTTTACAAATGTAAAGTGCGTTATAAATAAAATCTATTATTATTTTTTATTATTGTTGTTGTTGTTGTTTTTTAATTGAAACAAAACCACTAATAGTATAGTAGACTGATTGTCATCCAAGTATTTTAAACTTACTTAATATTTTTACATACAAACATCCAGCTTGGTCAGTGGGAGGCTTATTTGACAAAAGTTGACAGACAGTTGACAAGAGTTTAACTTTCATTCCTGATGAGATTAATTTAAGTGTGTTTTATGATTATCTGCAAGTGTAAATTACTGTTTTTGTCAATGGCATCTGGTGGCTTTGAGGAGAGGCATTACCAACGATTTCTGGTTTAAAAAAAGGGATCTTGAATTTTTACTAAAAAGGTCTATTTCTCCAAGGACTATTTTTTCCAATGTTATCAGGAACTCAGAATAAAAATCTGAACCTGTCAGTGGCAAAACAAGCACTACAAGTGGACATACTTTGACAGGCGCAGCTGTCCCTGAGGAAAACATTGCAGCCACTGCAGCCCATTTTGCTGCTTCTGCTTCAGGCAATCCACTGGACCAATTCCAAAATTTGTACTTTTACCTATAAGTCATTTAGACATCTAAATATGTAAAAAAAAAAATAGAACCCAGGTTAAAAATGATCAGATTAATATTTTAATAGATGGATGCACAGCTATCATTAAGTTTGATGACAAACTATAACACAAACAACAAATAAAGAATCAACTAGTCTGTAAAAATTTTTTTAAATGACACAAATAGGAATTTTTTTTAAAAAAACATTGTACACTGCACTGAGATGTCTCAGCAGCACGTGAGTGTCCCATCACTTGAGAGACATTTCCACATTACATGACTATGAAGTGACATGAGAGACCACTGGGTGCAGAGCCAGCAGGACTTCTGCAGACCACAGCAAGGCCACAACTGGCAAAAAAGCAAATACCACGCAAAATCAAATGAGAGTGGTGTAAATAAAAGTTCTCTTGAAGGCGACGAAGATATGGAGAAAAACAGAACAGACAAATCACTCTATTTATTTTACACCAAATGCCAGCAGCCTGTTCAGGTTAGTAGCGGCAGGGCCAGACAATATTGACGAAGCTCCAAATCCAAGGATATTGACACCATCATATAAGCTTGGCAGATTCTCCCTACTGACAATCTAATTAAAAAACAAACACACCCACAAACATAAAAGGTTCCAGGGGACAATGTTGGAAATAATGCTCTCTAAATTACATGTCACTTCTCTTGATATAAAAGAACAAATAAGAAAAACTCTTTTGGTCTCCGCTTAGCGGATTTTTAACCATGGTTGTGAAGGGGGAGTCAAGAGGTCTGTTTCTCAGGAGCAGTAATCTAGGCTACGCACGCCAAAAAGCAAAAAATCTACCCAGGGCGTAAAACGTGAGTGGAAGTGAAAGAAGAAGTTGTGCTATACTGTGGCCTGTGTAGAATGGGAATGGGAGAGCACTGCTGTGTTTGCTCAACGATTAGTGCTTTAGAATAATCTCCAGGGCTCCTAGAGAGAAGGAGCTGGGGACTCATTCATTGGGCCGATTCAACGGCCTGAAAAGATTAAACACTCATGCTGAGAAGACAAGCAAATTCAGTCTTGAGAGAGGAATGAGTGTGAGGGGAGGGAGAGTTTTACAACGTGGAAAAAAAAAAAAAACTCAACCTGATACACACTCAAACACTGACGTCCCGGCACACATGCGCAGATGCACAAACTTAACTGTGTGATACCCACAAGTGAAGGCCGTGCACACATGCATGCTCAATTAGAGCAAGTGTAAAGACTAATCAAAGCGGGCATTTTGGCACACTGAACTCCTTCATCTTAGTTAAACTGTCCATACCCCTCTGTTCCCTCTCTGCTTTCAAGTCAGATCTTTTGTGCTGCCTGTCTTAGGAGGGAGGAGCAAATCCCTTAGTTCAGCTAAATTACAAGGTCCAACCTGTGCGAGATAGTGACCCCATAGCCCCTTCCACACACCTGTTCATCCAACTCTAAGCTGTGTGTGTGTGTGTGTGAGACTAAAGACGCAGCACAACAATGTTCACATTGACTCAGCTCTGACTGTAAAATCAATGTTCCTCTTACCCTGAGTCTTCAAGTCACATTAAGTTAAGAAAGTCTCTCTCTCTAACTTGTCTGATATTGACGCGACATTAATTTTTAAATATCTGTTAAAGGCAAGACTGAAAACTGATTTAAGTTTCTTTATTTTGACAAACAACACTGAAGAGTTTAAGAAGACGTGGTGCCTTAAATAAGTGTTGTGCTCTGTGAAGAATGGTGAGTTGGTTTTCGGTCATATTTTGAATTAAATATGGTTTGATTTATTTTACTTTTCAGTGTTGTTTGTTTTGTATTACGTATTTTTGAACATTCTTGAGCAAATAAAAGTGCTTTGAAGTCTCTCTCTCTCTCTCTCTCTGTGCATATATATATA
>JAPZDX010000020.1:16989000-17005153 GCA_029783625.1 Naso annulatus | reverse complement strand
TAGTTTACAGTTTAAAGGGCCAGTGCACCCAAATTACAAAAAAAACATGTTCTAAATAATTATTTCTCTCTTATCAGTTTTTTTGGCACTGTATTTCATACCTAAAGCACAGCAGAGTAACTAAAATCATCTTAAAGTTACTCTATCAAACGACAGAAATGAGCTCACTTGCTTGTGAAAGATGTGCTTTTTTGTGAAAGACACCATGGCACAATTAATATTAATAAACCACATTTTGTTATTTTTTTAGGGAAGACATATATGCATACCTGCCGATAGTACTTGTCGTAGATAGGATTTCCACTGGAGAGCTGTTAAGAAAGAAAAGAAATTCAAATTTACAAGCTCAAATGATCAACACGTGTTTGCTGGCTGCAGAAAGTGTTACATCCACTGAGCCAAGAGAGCTGTCAATTAAAAAAAAGAAGAAGAGGAACTGATCTATTACAGATGGAAGCTGCAGAACCACAGACTATAACCAATATGTTAAAAATCAGTCATCAGCCATATTTACCATCATGCTTAGTGACATTTCTGTCACCAAAACAGCTGAGTGCTTTTCAAAAGCCACAAACATCTGCTGGGGTAAAATGAACAAGGACTTTGATCACTGTTCAGACAAAGGGAACAAATGCAACAAGCTATTTCGTTCACTTTACCAAACAAAAGCTCTCTGAGACTTGCTGTTTCAGTCAAGTCTCAGTAGTTTAGTTTTTTCTCTGAAAGATAAACTGTCTAAAAATGCTACAAGTAGCGTAGCCAACATGACAATACGTGCAAGTGTCAGATAATGTGCAATCATTTTTCTTTTCGATTAATCTTTTAGTTGTCTTTTTTTTTTAATTAATGGACTAATTGATTTGACAAAATGACACAAAATCCAGAAAAATGTCCGCCACAAGTTTCCAGATGTTTGGGGGTCCAACACTGCAAAACACTCCGAAACCCAGACTCATTCAATTTACAATGACACAATGCAAAGAAAAGCTACAAATACTCACATCTGTTATGGTGGCACCAGTAAAAGTCTGGCATTTCTTGCTTGATAACTGATTGAAGAATTGAATTTTTATCGATCAATTAATCATCTCCGCTCGGGGTAATATCAGAAAAATGACTTGACAGGAAGCACTTTTGTGTACTTCCTCGCAAAGATATGAAAATCTTCTGGTGTCACACAATTACAAGAAGCTTCTATGAATCATGCTGATTCAGGAGTTTTCTGCTGAATTACACGTGGAGAGAGTAATGGCTTGTGAGCCATATGCGTTCAAGAAATAGGCTACCACGGCTTCTGTCGGTCATCTTCAGAGTGATACATCAGGGCGTCACTCCACAAACAACAGCTAATACGGCCTTCTGTCATATCCTCTATAAACACGCCCAACTTCTCTATTAACACGACTGTCCACTCAGGGACCGAACAGGAAAAGAATCAGCACACCCTTCTCCATACAGCTGAAACTGACAATTGTTTGTTGTGCTTTTTAATCAACAGGTGCAGCGAAGGAGGAAAGGAGTGGACAGTTATTGTGTGAAATGTGAATCATACTGGGGAGTGGCTATTTCACTCCTCCAAAGAGAAACAAACCGACAACTAACGGCAACAGATTATCGTAAAACAAAAGCAAGAGCACAGCAGAGATCTGTCAAAATGTCAGTCTCGTTACAGACTTGCACAAATAGCAGAGGCGCAAGAAATAACTGCTTATGATCAGCATGCTTATCTGTCAGCTTTTCAACTGCCCATTTACAGCAAGATAACTGTTCACACACACACTTATCTTTCTCTGGCCAATGCAACTTATTTCTGTGGCACACAATAGTGTGCCTGGAACTGTTGGCGGCTGTAACACTGTGGTCATTGTACTGGTGACTCTTTAATTGAGCACTGAAAGAAAAAAAAAAAAAAAACACCCCCCAATCGTTCCCCAGCGAAGCCATACAAAACTGCAGCAGACAGCAAGATGCATTACAGTGCAGAGTTGACAGGCCAGTCTGGACTGTTTTAGAAATTTCAACTCCCTAATCCACCCAGGGGCAATGAAATCACACTAATCTCACCAGCAAAACTAACAGTAGGTCATTGCAGGTTTTTATCAGGTGGTAAAGCTGACAGAACAGTAAAAACAAGCATTACAGACTTACAGATATCAACACATGTTTTTGAACTCATCTGTTGGTGGCAGACAGCTCCTGTCTGTTGTTAGAGGCAACAGTGGCTCAGGTAACAAGTCTGGCTATGTAACCCACTTATTAGACCTGACTGCCACCTGCTAAATAACTTCTGTACTGTGCAAACAAACACATTTCCTCACAAAAGGCAGCATTTAAGTAAGCTAGCAGCAGTTTGACATTTTTTGACAGCAGTGCTGGCTAGTGGCTACTCGGGCTTACTTCCTTTTAACGTTACTGGTTGCAAAACAACTAACAACACCGTTCAAAGTTTTTTTTCTCTATTGGACTCAAAAGCAGCGCATAGGCTAACAGGCTAACGGTTAACGGTGTCCACTTAAGAAAGGTCACAGGGAAAACACTAACCCACTCTTTAAAGCATGTTTATATCTAAATATAGCACGTTGGTTATTCAGTGTGACTATATAGCAAGCTACATGAGTAAAATAACATTAACGTTACCCAACGTAACGTTGCTTATAACAAATAACGTCCTTACTGTCTTTTTTTAACGGTCAACAGTGATAGCAAAGCTCAACCAATGAGCAAAAACATGACAGTAGGTTAAAGCCCCAACAGAGCCACACATGACTATCTTGTATTAACATCTCTGTGACCAGGACCAACTAGCCTGCAGCAAAACGGAGTAGTACAAAACGGGATAATCTACACTGCCAACCGAAACGAAGCCAAGTTACAGCACATGGCTCATCTCAAGTTTGATAAAGCGCCTGTAAGGCAGCCCAACACTGCACACAAACTAGCTGTTAGCTAGAAGGCTAGCTAGCTAGCTACGCCCTTACGCAGTCCCCAAAGAGATTAGGCAGAAACTTTTCCCAGTCACAGCAGGACTAAACTTCCAAAAAGAGAAACAGGGGTCGAGGTAAGCTCGCGTTTCTGCCCGCCCGGTTTCACTAACACCGTTAAAATGTCACCAAGAAGAACAGACAGAGGTAACTGAGCCTTTGATGTCGTTAGATTTGAGTTGTAAGACAGTGTTACCTGAGTGAGAGAGAGAGTGGCAGCCATAGTGTTTCTGTTTCCCACTGCCTTCATTCTGCGCTGCTGCTAGGCTCAGATAGAGGCCGCTGAAAAACCCGGAGCTGGACCACACGACGGGAATCACTTCAAACCCACGGCTGGACTGCAGACTTCACTTTTACAGTCCAAATAAACCATATGTATTAAAAGCAATGTCCCTTTTTAATATAAAAATGGAAAAGTTTGTTTAGTAACAGAGGCAACATAAGAAAAAGGCCCTCGGCAAGGATTTTTAAAAGATACTGGCGTCATTAATTCCCAATGTGCCCCAAACCCATTTTTATATTATGTATTAAGGCTTTATCCCTTCATGTTTTATGTAGCAAGCTGTTAGCTCTTGCATTATAATTCTATAATTGTAATTTACAGCTTAAAGTATAAATAATGCCCCCTTTCCCACACTACCAGAAATAAAAAACGAATTAGGCCTAATTATGAATTCTGTATCCATAAGCTCTACCAGCCTGAATGTTTTTCAGATGTGATTTAAATATGAGTCTTTAAAAAGCGGACTGAGTCTATATCCAGCTGGTTGCCATACTCTTTAAATCCAAGACAAATTCTGAGGACATGAGTGTCATCATTGACACCATGAGCCCTGATAACAATGTTTAAAAAATATTAAGAACAAGGAAAAAGCCTGCATTCAAAATCCTATTAAAATAAAAGTACATGAATTTGCCAAAAGGCCTTTTTTTATATTTATTCATATAATGTTGTTACTACTGTTACTACCATTTTATATGTGACTGCAACTTGACAAATGCAATGGAATAAAAAAATACACCACTCTAAAATGTAATGAAGCTGAAGTGAAAAGTAGCATGAAATTAAAATAAGTATGTACTTGGCTTTAATGTGGTTATAAATACACTTTGCTGCTTTCCTCCACTGCTTCAAGGTCCCAAAAATGACTCAATAAAACAAGAGACCAAGTAGAATAGATAATAAAACTGCCCACTGAGCACACTGATTAATTCAGTTCATTTGTCCTTTGAAAGTTTGCTGTTCTCAAGCCGAGATCGTATGGTTCAGCTGCAGATGCATTAGATGCAAGATGTATTATGGACCCTGTTTTTAATAAAATCAAGGAAGACTTTTGCTCATTTCCTTCTGGTTGTTTTATTGGACAGAGAACCTGTCTGCTTGTTTTTATTATTTTACACAGCAACATGAAAATCTTCCCATTTCAATTACTACCATTAGTACAAAATGTGTCTTTTACAAAAGGGTCATTTCTCAGACTGTTCGGGGCAGTGCGTCGGGTTACAGCAGTGCAGAGATATTAGCATGAGAAATGAGGAGACTGGTTATGTACACCAACTATGAGGAAAATTTAAAGTGAACGTGTATCAAATGAATGGAAGCTTTCCTGCTACTGGAGTGCTATCATTGTACATCTGAGTTTGAGCACGGTTTATTTAGACACACTAGACTACAGTATGTGCACTGAAGTGAAAAAGAGTTGACTATACTGTACAAAACTATGCAAGGGATTTCATCTGAAAGCTCCCCATTGTACCGTCCTATAGGCAACAGCTTTTTTTAAACAGGTTGTCAATTATATAATGTCAGTCCCCGTGACATCAATGCTTGTTTGAATCAGACAGGATTAAATGAGAGCAGGAAAAATAACCTGCATACTGATGTCCAACTCTGTCAAAGCCTTTGAGATTGACCTAGCTTTTAAAAGGGACCATGAGGAGCTCTTGAGACAGAGTGACAGGACTGACTGCCAGAGAGTAACAAAAACAAGAGAAAACATGTGACACAGATTAGTTTAGACAAACAAAACATATGAGGTAAACAAAACATTTTCATGGTATCATCCACAAACCAAACATAGCTTTTTTTTTCATGTCACCACGACATTATACTTCATAAAAAAAACAGATTTTTGCAGAACAAATGACAATGTTTATACTTAAATTGAGTGTAAACTGCAAACCTATTTTGTTTGATGACTTCCTGTCTTAACATTCATTACTACATTGTCATTTTTCTATCACTATTTCAATAATAATAATAATAATAATAATAATAATAATAATAGCACACAAGATCAGTATTTGCCCTTTTTCACCTACTCCCTTGCTTTGTAAACAAATTAAAAAATGAAAAACCCTATCACACCCGACCCCCACCCCAGGGTGTCAGTGGTGGGGGTCCATCATCTCCGTCTCCGGCCTTGTTCCAATGGCTCATTGACACAGACAGTCTGGGTATTTTCTAAGCAGTTCCTGCATGGAGTTTATAACTCATCCTTGAGTTTAGAGTCTGTGCCTTCATCATCCTCCTCTTCATCCTCCTGCTCTTCCCCCTCCTCCTCTTCTTCATCTTCCTCCTCCTCGTCCTTCTCCTCCTCGTCCTCGTCCTCCTCCTTCGCCTCCTCTCTCCTCTTACTGTCCTCCTCCTCACGTTTCTTTCTCTCTTCCTCCTCTTGGCTTTCCTTCATCTTCTTCTCTGCGTCCTGGAGAGGATGTATATGAGGACAATTTAAAAAGTCATTCCATATACATACACAAATACATCCCATAATACTCAGGGAGCAGGATACTGGCATACGTGTGGTTTGAAAAGAGAAAAGCCTTTGGCGGACCTTAGTTTTACCCCATGTGTCGTTGCCGACTTCTTCTGCCAGGCTTGGGTCGTTGGTGATCAGGAAGTTATCAAAGATGGTACCAGACTTGACCTGCAACACAAACAAACAGATAAATATGTGTTACAATCAGGTACTTTATTCAAATAAATCCACATGTTTTGGAAAAAAAAATCTTATTACTTCCACAACATCTCAGTGTTTTTTCATTCGAAATTGGAACGATGAAAAGAATCAATTTTGCACTAAAAAATAAATTTAAAATAAAACTCAGTTGTGCACAAACTGAAAATAAGCAATGGCACACTAGAATTATAAGTATTCCAGGATGGATATAATTAAAGTGCAAGTCAAATGCTAGTTTGTCAGCCTGCGTTAATCAGTCAAAATGACAGTCGGATTCAGTATCTAACCTGCCACAAGTCCAGTCCAATCACACCGATGCTGTCGGATTTGTAGATCTCAGAATCGGCCGTGTACTCCGGGTTGTCGATCTCAGGGTGGATCCACTTGCCTTTGTAGGCAGGATTATCGATCTCTCTGGGCTTCCACTCACCCTTGTGACAGCAACCAGGCACAGAAAATCAGACAGTGTGGTGAATGTCAGAGGAAAGATTCAGAGTTGATTAAAATGTTTCAGAAACAAGGACATGACAAAAATAACAAAAACATGCTCCTCTCATTGAATTTTGTAATGGCAGAGAAAATATTTTTAAGCACAACTGCAGTTTAAGTTTTATTATTGTATTATTTAATTATTCTTTTATCACTTAGCTGTAATAGCTGTAATATTCCCATTATTGAATAAAAAAATATGGTTTTTGTGCTGGCGGAAACTTTGAGGGCACTTTTTTGGGCATACGTTTTAAGCTATTGAACACACATAAAATGTCGCCTATACAGAGTTATTATAGAACAAACAGGGAGTTATTTCAGTCATACCAATAGTGTATCCTCCTGAGTTCACACAGTATATTAACTGTTATGCTTATTTGAAGTTTACCTTGTACTCAGGGTTAGTGACCATAGGAGGCTCCCACTCCCCATCCATCTCATCATCCCAGTCATCGGGCTTCTTAGCATCGGGATCTGGGATGTTCTCAGGTTTGTCCCAGTCCTACCATAGACACGCAGCAAAGGATAAATGGGCATTAATGAGAAGAAATTGGGGACTAAAGGACAAAGAAATATACAAATAACTAGATTTCCAGGATGGCTCAAGCGGACTGACCTCTGGTTTCTTGTCGTCAGGATCCGGAATCTTCTCCCTGTCATCCCAGTCTTCTGGCTTTTTGGCTTCAGGGTCCTTAATTTTTCTGGGAGGCAGGAAGTCCCAGTCATCCTCCAGATTGCCGGACTCGACCTTCTTATTGTCGATCTTGACCTCGTAAGTGTTGTCGGGGTTCACAATCAGTGTGTACAAGTGGGTGTACTCATCATCCTACAAGGCATAAAGGAAATGCAGCTATTTTTTTACTGTATTTTGTTTACCAGTGATTTACGTGTAATGTGTTTATAAAACTATAAACTTTTTCATCTCGTTGGTTTGGCTTTATGCTAAGGGAGTCAAAAGCAATGTTTCAAATGCTAATGAACTGGGACCAAATTAGGATCAACTTCTTGTTGCAACAGTATTAAGTAAAAGCTTGAAATTAGAAAAAACTTCCATGTGGAAAACAGGAGCCAATTATTGATGTCTCACCTTGCATCTGATGTCCTTGTTAATCAGATGGTTCTTGCCTTTGTAGTTAAAAATGACATGAACCTTCTTTGTGCCAGGACCACAGATATCAGGACCTGAACAAGCAAGCAAATAATTAATGATCCCCCTCACTCAAAAATGTGTTTTCTAACGTTTATGTCTCTTAACTTGTGTCTTTGCGATGTTTCTGACTAGAGAGGTGTTTTCACATTTACTACTAAGGGGGGAGATTTCTGTGTGCTTCTCCAAAATCTGAGATTCAAACACATCCCAGGTAGGCTAGATTTGGTACATCACAATTTAGAAAGCCAATCGCAGCTGGTATAGAAACCTGAAGCCTCCAGCTAACAGCAAACTTGTCACAGAGCGCACAATAAATTTGAATTACCACAACCACTAGCACTGTGTCTGTGACTGCCAGTTACAAGCTAACAAGCTAACTAACATAATAAACAACCACGACTGAGGCTAATAAATGTCTGATTCTCTCCAATGATTCCTTTATGCCGGTTTGTGGGGGGGCAGGCAAGAGGCCTGTGATTCATGATTAAGAATTTTCAGTGAAGAGGAAGCATAGATGTGCTTCCAAACCCTTTTCAGAGCTTTTTTGACTTGTTTTGTAGGAAAACCAAGTTAAATAAATAAATAAATAAATAAATAAAGCACGGTATTTGGGAGCAAAATTGTGGAAATCATCCTTTAAGTTAAGAGTGTGAACTCTGCAAACGAAAGGTGTTAAGATAAATAAGGAATCTAAAACCCATCCAAAATGGGGGAAAAAGTCATGAAATTTTGCCAGAAAAAAAAAGAGCAATAAAGTGAATCAACGGTGTTTTTACACCTTTTTAATCTAGGATAGTAAAACATAATGAAAAGACAAAATGACACCAACACAGATCTTCAAACACTGTCCAGGTGTCTGTGGTATTTCAGAGCCTTGAAACGATTCACACTCACCAAACATGATGTTGTAGACGGAGTCTCCATGCATGTCTTCCTGGTTGAGGCTGGAGGGAAACAGTTTGATGTAGCCCCCACCACAGTCGATGCTCTGCTCATGTTTCACGGTGAACTGGATGACCAGAGGTTTGCCCTGGTTGCTGAAGTCATCAAATCGGGATGATAAGGCGTAAAAGCGGGCGTCCTGGCTCGTCTGCAGACCTGTGGTTAAAAAAAGAGAAAACTTTGACTGCCATGTACGTGTTAGGGGAAGATCCACTACCTCGACAGGTTAAATATAATGCATCCTTGTTGTTTTCTTCTGAAGTTGCACCACAGAGAGAAAGCCTGTTGTAAATGTGATGATGTCAAGTGGAGGCAAATGCTAGAGCAGCTCCACTGACAGTAAATAATGGAACAACTCTGTGACAGTCTGACACAGTCTGACGGCACACTTTCAGATTCACAGGCCGTCATTTAGCGTAATCTCAGTTGTGTGAAATATCTCAAATAAAAACGACGTACGAGTCCACAGACTCAGTCGTCACTAGTTCAGTGTCATCAGTGCTGTTAAATGTTGTCCTGTCGTGAGCGTGTAATATAGACTTAAGGCTACTGCCTGTCTGCTTTAACCAATACCCGCTTAATGCTGCTGCTGCATGCTCCGCTTCATGAGCTTTAGTCCAGCCTGGATGTTTTTATTACACTTGTGTCAAGCTGTTTGCATTTTGTATTGCATGCCTCATGTATTTTATTCCTCTGGTTTCTAACCCTCTTGCTCCATCACTATCAGGTATTTTTCTACATGCAGATCTTATTAATGTTTCTTTTTTGACAAATTGTTGTGTTGTTCTTCTTAGGGAGCTTAGTGTAACATCTGGCCAGGGACTATAAACGCAAACTAGCCTTTTGGCTAACTCTGGCATATTTACAGATATGTTAATTCATATACATTGTTCCTGTAAAATAAAATATCTGAACTCTATTATAACTTCAAAAAGTATCATATACTTCCAGCTTTAACCTCCATTAAAAGTTAGAGTTGGACATGTAGGTTTTTGACTTTACTTCTAAAGCTTGTTTTTTTTTTTCCATGATTTTTTGTATTAGTAAAAGTTCAGGCAGAAACGCAAAATCCAGCTGTTCAGTGTTCAGCCTTTTTCAGGTGCTGATAAAGAAAATAATGAAACAACGAAACGAGAGAAGAGAAAACAAAAAACAGCTGTGGGGCCTCTCACACCTCCCTGTGAATAATAATAACAATACAGGAAAGTAAGAACACCCCCCCCACCCGCAACAGAAAAAAACCCATAATCGGTTGTTTGCACTTTGAGCCAAATTAAACTGTGAAATGTTCTGTTAATGATATAAAGAGAACAAAAACATTATTGGCTATAAAATAAAAACCAGTCCAGTTGTAAGTATAACAGCAATTTAGTATCAGGCATCACATTTAAGATGAGGTAAAGCATCTATGAATGCTTCCCGAGTGTGCTTTAATAACATTTCTGTCATGGGATAGATGTTGACGCAATGTCATGTCTCTAGAAATTGTAAGACAAGGAACTAAAGACAAAAGTAATCCTAAAGAACAAAGTCAAACCTTCAATGAAATTCAAGAGATCACCATGTAATTGTGAGGTCTCAGTCAGATATCTTAAACTCCTCAACAGAGATCACAGACACTGAGGAACACAGCTTAACATCCAAAACAATGTGGGAGTTACCCACACATCCACACAGTGTGAAAACAATGTAACCTCTCCACTTACCCTTGTCTTTCTCTGCATCTCCATAGAACTTCCCTGCAGTCAGGACAAACTTGCCGTAGTCAGACTTGTGCTTGGATTCCACCCAGCGACTCCTCCAGGCATCTGCACAAACAAGAACAGGTTCAGCTGCACAGCAGTCACTAACAAGCTGCTAATCCACCACTGATGATGCACCAGTGCAGGTGCACTGGGAATGTGTCAGCCGCAGTGGCATGCTTTATGTTACCGCCTTCACTGTCAGCGTGGTGTTTGTTATGAGGCTGGTGCTGAAGGAGCAAGACAGCTTAAGATAAAGAGGGGGAGTGGATGACCAGAGGAGGGGTGTGCAGGAGGGGGGATGGGGAGACAGGCAGGGTTTGATCATAGCTGGGGTGGGGGGGTGGGGGGTGGAGAGGATGAAGAGCGAGGTCAAAAGACAAATGGTGCCCATGTAGACTAAATGCAACTCAAGTTGAGCACTAAAGCAGACAATGCACCACATGCATGGAGGTAAATTACAGGCTGTCATGTCAAAGACAATCCCTCCCACCACCCAACATGAAGAGCAGCCACCGGTTTAATCCCATATGCACTGACTCTAAAATCTGCTACATATGGTTTAAACAAATCACAACAGCACATTTAAATAATGAAGGTGATATTCTGTGTAGAGGACCTCACCCCCGTCTTCAAATTGCTCTCGAAAATACACAGAGGACTCGGCCAGTACAGATGCGGCCGACACGGCCATCAAAAGCAGCGACAGGGCTGTCATAGCGACGAACTGAAGCACCCAGACAAACACAAAATAAACCAACTACAATTACAAATAAATCTGTAAATAAATCTGTCAACACCCTGCAGGAGACGTCGTTCTTCAGTCCAGCCTCTCATACAGTAAGGTTACAGTGGAAAGACGCTGCCGTTGCTCTCCTCTCGGCTCGGAACAGATGTCTGCATCTGATTGGACGTCGGCTCCGATTCTCAATAAGGAAGCGTTACCCCTGTCGGCCAATCAGAGGAGGGGAATCTGAACGAATAGCGCCTGTAGCCAATGGGAGCAGACCACGCGTTTGCTAGGTACACGCCCAATTGAGGCTGGAGAGATGAGGGTGAATCATATGTAAGGGGGAAAAAATCACAATAAGGCTGGTTAAATCAAAGTGAAATCAGATATATTACAGTTTTAAATGTACCTGAAGCCAAATTAAATCAATAAATTAGACAAATTAAAAATAAAATTATTTTCATCTTTAAAGATTCTCTGCGAACATGTTTTGACATTAAAATACTGTTTTGCAAAACATTTTGTCTTTTTTCCTTTTCCACAAAAACAGTTGAGTATATACTTAAGAATTTAGACGATTACACCTGCTCCTTTAGGAATATTAAAAAGCAGAATCTATGAACATTTAAATATTGTGTATTTCAAGCTTAAATGCCAAATGCAAGATACTTGACTAAAACATCAGAGTAAGTAATGTGCAAGTTTCAAATTTCATTGACAATAAAGGGGTAAAAGCACGCACATCCAAGCTGCTTAGCCGAGGTGCTGGACCAGACTGAGAAAACACAAAAAGAGGAAATAAAGTCCACACACTCATATATGCTCCCACGGGTATTTATTACCTACACAGGTGACGTTTCGGGCAGAGCCCTTCTACTGACGTGAGCAAAACAGGAAGAGGCACACCTACTAAGACCTGTGCCCCAGGAAGCAGTCACCTACACCAGTCACCTATTACCTACACATCACCTGTGTAGGTAATAAATACTCGTGGGAGCATATATGAGTGTGTGGACTTAATTCCCTCTTTTTGAAGTTTCACATATCCACATCACACTTCTACAAGTTGCCTATTTGCAGTGTTTCCCAAAGTAGGGGTTGGGAGATGGCTTCCAAAAAAAAAAAAAAAAACCCCCAACAATTTTTAAATTAAATTAAAATTGCATATCAAACCCATTAATGTACATATTCTGGTTATGTTCTTTCTTACATTCTTTTTTAAATTGCTTTAAAATAATATTATGGCTCTGAGGCTGTTGTTCTTTTGTGTTACGTTGATGCCTTTGTTTGCACAGGCCTAATGGCGCGTGTGCCCGGCTGTGCATAACATTATATGCCATCTGCAGGGTCAATGGGGGTTCCCAGTCTCAGGCATGGTCATTTTGGGGCTCGAGGGCTGAAAAGTTTGTGAACCCCTGGCTTACTGGACCAACACTGGCTCCCAAACTAGTTGTGTTGAACTTAAATTTTAAGTAACAACAGGAATTCCCATCAGCAGATTAATGTGAAAACAGCCTTCTAATCTTAAATCTGACATACATCATTCTTCATGATGAAGCTCAAATGTCCAAGACTGGTATTTTTGAGTGGAGGGAGTTTGTGGGGATGCACCTGCCAAGTATTTTCATCAACAACTAGTCTGCGATTTCCTCCTAGGCATAATATAAAGTACCAGAAGCAATTTCTTTATCTAAACTTTAACATTTTAAGATATTCAACTTGCAATCACAGATGGGAAGAATACCAAAAACAGCAAACATTCACATTTGTAACGTTGAAAACAATTAAATTTGGCATTATGGCTTAAAAATGATTAAAACAAGTAATCTGTTGCCATAATTGTAGCCAATTATTGTTCAGCTGATACAGTAATCAATGAAAATTTAGTTCTTAATTTCTGTTGGATTTTTTTTTAACTACACCTGGCAAGATGTACTTCTTCTAATCAAAGAAAAAGAAAGATAGGAGGCACTGGGCATCACAATTCATGCAAAACTGAGCTTTTTTCAGTATGCTGACAAAAGAATACCTCTTTAAACTACTGCATGAAATAAAAACAACTCTTGTTGGTTCATTGTGGATGTTTATTATTTTAAAACTGTTTGTGACATTTCTCTCACGCTCTTTTTGTGATGCGATCTTGAGATTTAGGGGGGAAAAAAATCACTGAACAGCGAGAGAGCTATGTTCAAGGGAATGCACCAAATATGGAGATAAAGCATTTAAAATATATTTGTAAACTTTGCCATAAAATTAACAGCAGTATATGAATAGTATGCAATGATGATCAAACTCAGACATTGAGAGTTCAGATGAATCAATCAAATTACAGACAATAAAAAACACAAGACAGCAAAGCAGAAAGTCGAAATACTCTTGGCAAAATGAACAATACAGCAAAATCAGTATGCGTTTATCCATTGCAAACTGTTTGTGTATATATAACCAAGACATATGTATTTAAAAGAAGACCAAGAGTCTATCCAAGAGTGAGATATCTTCCTTATGTTTGTGTGTACAGAGCTGAAGTCAGTGCAGTGTAGCCTATGTTTAGCTCTGCTCAGTATAATGCCAGAAACTACATGGAGCAGCAAGTCTAGCTCTATCGAAAGTGGGGAAACTAAAAGTGCAGTTTTGCACCTCTAAAGCTCACAAATATGATGCTTTGTTTTTTATTTCTACATCCACAGTAATGTTAACAATGACAGTTTGTTGTTATGGGGTAGTTTGTGCTTTCACTATTTTGTAATCCTGCATATTTGCAGCTTTTTTCTCAGCCTGTGAGGCTCTTCATCCTCTGCATTCCAGCAGAAGTATTAGCTCTATGTTTGTGTTTGTGTTTGTGTTTTGCTTGTGCAGGGTTAAAGCATTACAACACATTTCACCTGATAACCACTACAGAAAAGATCAAGGTTTATTCTCTTTATAACTACTGTTGTTAATGTGATCAGTTACAGTGCAGTGCAGTTTCATGGTATGGTAACCGTCAATATTCATACTATTGTAAACTATTAAACTAGTATACTGTTGCAACCACTGTGTGCAACACACAGGGAGGACAGCTCGCACTTCCTTGCACAACCGTGTGTTTTACATTTATTAGAGCAGTTTAAACATTAAGAAAATACACTGTATATGTGCAAACACTGGAGTGCTGCAAACACGGTTGTAGATTAACAGTTTTAGAAACTGAACATCAATTCAATTTAACAAGAACAGTAAATAAGCATGGTGGAAACACTTACTTCTGAAAAAGATGTAGCGGACTGGAATTCGAACTCAGCTGTGGAGTAGGGTAAAATGTATCCACGATGTAACTGTGTAGAGAAGTAGTTCCTCATCAAAAAAGTTCTACTGCAAATATGCAATTATAAAAAGACTGCTGTTCCTCTCTGACAAATATTTAAGTTTTCCACCACGGCAATTATTAATATATTGAGTAAGACGACCACAGACTCAGTTTCATCTAATTAAAGTTCAGTTTCATCAAACCTAGAATAATATCATTTGTGCTCCAAACTACAGAAAACTATCCTGCAAAAAGAAACGATGCACTCCCCGTTTTTATGAGGACACGAATTCAATCTAAATATGAGTCCATGATTGACTGTGCTTATATGGAACATAATGAGCCACGGATGATAGATATCACGTTCATTAAGAGCAGGCACATTTGAATAACTCGTTTTTGGAAAATGATTGATCTTGCACAGAAAACCTCCACCTCAAGGCTTTGCAATTAACATGCAATATACTGTACCATGGAGAACGTTTTACAGTTATTGGCTGAGTACCCAGGAAGATACGATGAAAAACCTTGTTAGTGAAGTGGGCAAAAAAGATCTAAGAATCCTTGCTGTGTATGCTCATAGCAGAAACATTGAAAAAAAGAGACAGTAGAGGACTGTGTGCTTGTGTTTAGAACCAAGACACTGTACATATACTGAGAACTGGACCAACATTTATTATTTTATCCAAATCCAGAACTATAACAAAAAGCCATTGACAAAAACAGGGACACGCAAATAGCAAATGAATCTTCAGGGGCTACATCTGCTTCTCAGGTTGGCTGAAAATTTATAACAACCTAAATAAATAACATTGAAGAACATACAGCTCATATTTGGAGCTAGACAGAAGCTAATGCAGGTGTTTGCAGAGGCATGCTAACATGGCTTTAGGCTGGTCTGGTTTGCACACAACATGTAGCTTTTTATTGACAAGCATGATTCAATAGATGAAACCACCAAAGCATACCTCTCAAGAATGCACACACTGAGGAGCAGAAATGAATTTGTGGGCGTAAATGAATTTTTCTTGGGTTGGGCACTAATTTTTCACAGTTAGGTTCAATGGAAATCGATAATTTACACTATTTGAAGGTAATTTATTAATAAAGCTTATTAATTTTATAAACTAAATGGCTCGTGATTGTTTCCCCGCAACTCTCCTTTTTATCTCTGTTCCAGTGTGCAGAGGGACAGCTGTGGCTATGCGCTGTCCATGTTTGTCGGCAGAGCTGAACTGGACGGCGGAGAGGTAACTAAATAGTCTCATTTGTCTTTCTATTGAGAGCATTCACTCAACTAAAATAAAGACTGAAACCTATATATCTTCGGTACAGAAGCCGAGAGCGGAATGGTTGGTACTTTCCGCTCTCATCAACTATTTCGTCACAGGAAAACAAGGCTCTTTTTCCCGTGATAACAGGATTTTAAAAAAGCCCATTGTTTCCTCTTTTCTAATAATTTTTATCAGAGGTCTGGAGTGCCACCAGCGCCAGCATGTAGATGGCTCTTGGCACCTGTAAGTAGGCTTGCTGAAAATGTCACCTAGGGAGTATCTGTTGATCAACGCATCAAGGTCTAACACAGGCAGAAACTGCACCATGTCTGTTAGAGAAAACATTCAGATCAGTACTCATTATTTAAGGAGAAGACTAGTCTGGCTGGAGCTTCACAGACGATCGCACTTCAGTCATGCTGCTGGCAGTGATCTCGATGGGCCAAATCTGTGTGGTCATGAACCACACGCTTGCTTTTCGATCACGTGATGAAAGCTAACCTGGTAAATTATCCTGTCATTACAGAAAAATGAGCTGTTATCCCATGATAACGAAATGATTTTTTCGTGATCATAAGATAACAGAATGAAAAATG
>JAPZDX010000020.1:16952419-16962888 GCA_029783625.1 Naso annulatus | reverse complement strand
ACTGTGTCAGATCAGGTGATTACAGAGTCATAAATTCTTGCCATGTCGTGGCTGAGAGACATGACAGACTACACGTTGCTCCCCGACCAATCATCGTTTGCAGTCACCATGTGTGTAAAGTCACCCGAAAGGAAGCGCTCACTACTGACTAGTACTAATGCCGACAAGCTGTCGAACATGCTAGTCTTTCTGTAAGGATGTCATGAGGTGTCCTAGATGCGGCGTTGGCTGTTGTACCAATTGTCGCGCCAGAAGCTTGTTGATTGTTCTTGAGCCACCTGATGCACTACACCCTCTGGGTCACGCTATTATCAGGCTGATATCCTGTAGTCTGACTGCTTCATAAGATTATACTTCTGTGTAATATAATGATATTATAAACCATTTTACCATCTTTTCAAATATAAAGACAAATTCTTTCAAGTACTCTCAATATAAATAATGAGAAACAGGTAAAATAAAATGTACAGTGAGTTTTGAACCTTTTAAAGCATAGTGACAGCTTCAAACTGACTAGCGAAAGATATCAAACATCTACAACACATTGACAGTGATCATTTTTTGTTTCCCGAGCGCTGTCTGCCAGACTGCGCCCCTTCCTGTTAGCCACGGCTCTAATGATGGCGAGAACAGGCGACCGGGGAGCTGACACACAAGGACAGAGCGGCATTGCTGGTACTCACTCTGCGTGATTCATCCTCTTTGCAGTCCTTGATCTTCTCATCAAACAGCTGTGTGAGAGTGAGAGAGAACAAATGATGAAAAAGGACAAAAGGTTAGAAAAGGAATATTAGCTAAGAAAAGTAGGTGAGTACTGAAATGATCAAATCTCTACAGACGATGAGGCTTGAGATAATATGTTGACCATTAGCGGGCCCCTCTCACTGAGGATGGACACAGAGAGTGTTTTCATTAAAGCCTCTTGAGAGAGTGAATATGCCTCTGCTTCTTCATATATGTGGTTTTCTGCTTATTGCCACACTATCAAAAATCTTTTATTTATCAACTTCTGCTTTGTGGAAGAGGAGAGTGAGATCAGCGAGTAATAGCTTTAAAGGCAGTATGATAAATCAACAAATTAGAGGTAGATTTCAGACTGCAATTTGGAATACTTTCTTCTGTTTTTGATTTGTGTGGTTATTCTTTCAAGTGGCCTGTAACACCTCTGGATAATTAGCTTAGCAGGTCAAAGTGATTAGCAGAAACATGCTGCATTTATCAAACCAACATGAAAGTGTAAAATATTCCAGATGAAATCATGTTGCTCCGTTGAGTCCTACCTTTAACTGGTCAATCAGAATCTGCAGGTAGGCATCAGCTTCGGCTAGCTTCTTATCGAAGTCTTGAACACTTGGAACAAATCCTGTCTCAGCCTCCTGATGATGGAGAAACACAGACAGCTCAGCATTAGTGCAGCTCTTACCAAATCCATTTCAAACCGCATGCAAGTATTTGCACAAGTTAAATTAAACACGCAGCAACTACCAATAATACATGCCACATTATCATATTATCAATACATTAAAAAAAAAAAAAAGAGCTTGTCTCTGTCACCTCTTGGCCAGGTGAGCTTTGTAAACTGTAACACAAAATGGTGGGCAGAAACATCAACAGTTCAGGAGAATCTTCCAGCAGCGTACTGTACTGGGGGAGATACGGACACTATTGTTTAAAGGCTAGCCTACATAAAAGGCATGCAGGTCTGTCTGCCTGCCTGACTGGAGGCCAGCAAATGTCAGGCTTCAACTAAACTGAATCAAGGAACCCCAGAGTGGTGAGAATTTAGCTACTGACAGACAAACATGTGTAACTGGGCTGAGGTGCACTTAGATTCATTGTTTGTTAATTAGCTTGCCTTAATAGCCCCATCAGAATCAGACACACAGACTCTACACACACTGAAACGCGGGCACAGACAATTTCATTACGTAATATCCATTAAAAAGTAATTACTAGCCTATTGGCAGGACAGACGTGACCAGGCATCTGTCTCTATCTGTCTGAGTTCAACCAAGCAAGAACAATCCAGTTGGCTGTGACACAAAAGGAAATGAGCAGATAAACGTACGCACAGCCGAGATTGCCTTCATGAAAAAAGAAAATGCATATTTAATGGTGGAGCCTAACAACAGCAAGGACATTCAGCAACAATGACAAAATAACCCCTATACGCCAAGTCATAAGATGACTAACTGCCTGTTTCTGTGGAATTTATTGCAACACAGCAGCAACTCAAACATAAAACAGCAGACAAAAAGCAGAGACACAATAATACACCTGATAACATCAAGCAGAAGCCCTCTTAGTAAATCAAGCTCTTATCAAACCGTGTTGGGTGCAACCACTGCTTTGGATTTGCTGCGTCGCATAGTCCTTGTGTTTCCTGTATCTGTGGGGGCCGGTAAAGACGATCTCACGGGGACGTGAAGAAAAGCCATTAAGAGCCAAACACTGAACACTGTTGGCAGCTGCCCCAGCGTCAGACCTGCTAAACTTTAAACTGTGAAAACATACTGGCTTTAAAAAGAACAAAGTCTGAGTTAACTCAGCAGCCATGAAGCCCGCAGTTAACAGGCTAAACTTCCTCAAAAGGATCAAAGGTGCTTTTTCCGTGTGACGGCAAAATGTAGCTGGCCACATGAGGGCCTGAGCAAAAATCAAAAAACAAGTCTGACGCAGATGTGACTATAAAATATATCAATGTGTTCAAACGTATGTGTGTGTGTGTGTGTGTGTGATTGGCCAGTCATTTCAGTCTGCTTACCCTGTCTGTTTATCTGTCTGTCTAGTTTATTCAGAAAAGAGATGCTATCTTTCAGTTTTCCTTTTAGCTGCCAACAACCAGCGCAACACCAAAACACCTGCAGGCGCTGAAGTAATTAAACAATATGGACTAGACTACCTTTATGAATCTTATAATCTTCAAATAGTGGTGAAGTGTTGCTATTTATTTTGCCAATCCACCTCTAGACAGACCCGTTCAGATCAAGAACTCCATCTTGTACCTCCACTCCATCACTGTATTTGAAAACTAAAACAAAAACTTACAACACAACTGAATACAGAAGCAAAACAATTCAGTATGGAGGAAATTGCATTTATGCAATGCATTTAAATGCATTTAAAGGACAGCATAATTAGTCTGAATAACTGATAGGGGGTGGGACAAGATATTAATACTGCAATACATTGAAACACTCTCTATTGCAATATGTTATCAATAGTCTGATACAAAATATCAATCTTTTATTTAAATATGTGCCCAACTGATTACCCCACCATATTGACTTCCTGTACCAGTCACCACTTTGTGACATTTATCCAAATTAATTTTGCACTCTAGCAGTTTGGCCTTTTGCCAGTTTTTGGATTTCGTAACACGTTAGATATGATTGGCACACGTGGTAATTGACAGACTGCAGACAGTGTGCATAAGTTAAAACAACACCACACTAAAGCTGGAGATAAATGTGCTTTTTAACCAGACTTTCATATAATTATTCACATACTTGCAAATGTTCTACAGGTGTTACTGGGACAAAACTCAAGGGTACACCACAAAGCATAACACCAGAAAAATTCAGAACTGGTGTGATGTGAACAGTAAACATGGCAACACTCAAGGAGTTACTATTGGGTTCTGCGATCATGGCAGAAAAAGCAACAGCTATGACATCACAGAAGGTGTGTTCTGCCCTGAAATCCGGCACCTTGAGATGGCGGCAAGTGCTTTTCTTTCATTTTATAAATGCGAAAAAATTCATCATGAGAAACACCAACGTTTTTAAAACACACACACACACACTGAGTCAGTCAGCTGTACCACCACCATACTGCCTCAATCATTCAAATGCATACTGCATCTGTAACATACCCTCAGTTGTGTGCTGAGGATGTGTACAATCAATGTTCTAAACCAGACCTGGGCATTGTACAGAAGGTCTAAGACAAACCTGCCTCATGTAATTTGTAAGGCAAAAAAAGGAAAGCAAAAAAACCCAAAAACGAATGGAATGAATGACCTACGATGGCTTTTAATTTAAAAGGACTGTGTGTCATGATGAGAGGGTCTGGCTTTTTCCTGTCACAGCTAACATGATATGAGTGATTTTAAACTCATATCTAGAGGTTTTCTTCATCTAGATAAAAAGGCTGGCGGTGAAGCAGTCTGTGTGGTTTGCAACAAAAGTGGCTGTATTCAGAAACTTAAACTTGAGCTGTCACTTACAGACAAAACAGACGGAAAAATACAGAAATCTATGACAAGGAACATGAGAAGCTAAAGGATAGAGATTTTTTTCTTTTCTTTAATGGAGACGTTGTTACTCATAACAGCCAGTCCTATACAAGTACATACAGTTCAAAGACTCTTGCATGTTATTTTTTTCAAAGATGATGTTTAGAGCGATCTTCAAAATGATAATTGCTGAACAATGAGCGTAAATTATGTTTTCTTTAATGTAATGTTATGATGACTTTGGAGGTTAGGACATGAAAAATTTTGTTTGGCCTCTGACAACAGTCTGGGTTTCTCATGTGGCCCCCCAGGGAAAATAATAACCCATCCCTGCTTTAAATGGACATAAGACTCATGAGCAGCCATCATGCGCACACAGTTTAAAGCAAGCACACCTCTGGCCTGACTCTTCACACTTTGGTAAAAATTGTTTAATCTCAGTTGGCACATTCTGTGAAACAGACACCACAGTGACATGACAAAATACATGACTCCTGTATTTGGCCTTTCTTACCCCCCCCCCGTTACAGTTACACAGACATTTATTGAATTGTAGCTGATGGTCTTGCACCACATCAAGTATTGTGAGTTACTCTGTGATTCCCACTCCTTAAATTTAATTCACTTTTAAGGTTTAGGATTAAAAACTCAAACGTAAATAAGGCAGGAAAATGAAGGTGACATGACAAAAGAAAAGAGACAAAAACAAAATAAAGCCCCTATCATTGCGTAATGAGCAATAAATCATGTTTTGTCAACACACATAACAGAGGGGAAGTGTTTTTTTACAGAACCGGGCAGATAAGTTTGGAAGCGGAAAGTCAGGGGCAGGTCGTTGGTCTTCTAAAAAGCCACTCTTCCACCACGTCACACTGCTCACTTCTTCTCTGTTCCTGAAATACCACCAGACGTCTGCGCCTCCACTCCCACTTATTCCCACCATACAAGCCGTGCATCCCTCTGTATACGGCTCTGACAGAGGGGAAATATTTCAGAGCAGCCTGCAAAGTCTCACACGTAAACACTCCCAAACCTACCCAGACTCTACAAACAACGCTGCCCTGGCTCCCTCCCCCCTCCCTCCCATCTCTATTTGTCTTTCCACGCAGTGTGACCCACTTTAAAATGCTGCTGCCCCAGCAGCGCACTGCGGCCGTTAAAGTTCTCCTTGCTATGGTGCAGTGGGGTTTGTGTTTGTGTGTGTGTGTGTGTGTTTACTTACCGGGTGTTTCGCTCCAATGAACATGCTGCGTTAAACCATCTCTCCAATCAGGTCATTCAGCCTGACACAAGATCGTTTTTGCTTTCTCTGCCTCTGTTATTCTTTTTTTTTCCCTCTCCCTACAGCCACAAACCACCAGCTCTGATGAAGTTAACGTTCTTTCTCCCTCCTCCCTCCACCACACAGAATCAGAAAACCATCTCCTCAGCTTACTCTCCACTGCAGCAATAAACCACAGCAGCCTTTAGACTCTAAGATAGCCGTGCAGCCAGTCTGGCTACAGTATATCCTTAGGCAGCAGTTATCAGCTGAGCGTTTAGAATGAAGGCAGACAGAGCTGAGTTAATCCAGGACCCTCCCCTTACAGGAAAGGCACACTTCCTCTCACGCAGGCAGATGAGAAAACACACAAAAGTGGCAGCAAGTGCTGACAGGGATAAGCATTAACAGCCACTCTGACTGGCTGAGGCAGCAGCGGCAGATGTTTGGTTGATCAAGCAAGCAGGTCTCGGATTGGCTACTGCGTAGTCACATGACACTACGACATCAGCGCACTAACACTGCATAAGTGTGTGTGTGTGTGTGTGCCGAGCAAGCAGCCACACGTAGCACATCAGAGGGATTTGTAAGAGAGGAGGGGAAGGCAGAAAAAAGGAAGAGGGGAGGAAGAGCAAATGAAAAGGTTGGTCATGGGTGGAAAGATCTGTTTGTCATAGATGATGATGAAGGGGAAACAAGGAGGAAGGTCTGGTTTAGAGAAGGACATCAGGGAAAAAAGTTGGCCATAGTAACAAGTGGTGGACAAGACATGTAGGAAAAATAACATGCCAAAAAACCCCATTAAATAAATAGACTAAACAGTCTGCCAGCAGGTCAGTAACAAAAAAAAATCTAACCTGGAAACAAAGCCTCTCCCATGCATGATGACATGACTATCACCATGTTCTCCTTGTATACTGACAAGGTTCATCACGGACTACGTTGAGCCAAAGAAAACAATCAGCAGCAGCAAAAAAAAAAGTATGCATGACACATAAAGCTAACAAGTGCTAACAAGACGAGAGATGAAGTGTCCCTTTCAAAATCATCAAGAGAGCTGCAATCTAACACAGCATTGGATTTGCAGGGTATGCAAATACATGCAATCTGAGGTTCAATAAAAATCCCATAATGAAAGCTTTGATGTTTAGTAGGTTGTATGTTTATCTTCTTTTCAGGGTTACCAAATTAGGTCGTCGGTCATGTTTTAGACTATATCTATTCAAGGTACATCTGGTATTACAAACTGCACATTTGCTTGGGAAAACAGACATAGGAAGGAGCAAAAAAGGCGAACAAACACCAAGGAGCCAAGAAAAATGGCTATTTCTTTTTCTAAAGTGGATGCATTAGACACAGAGCCAAACAGAAACACACACACTTACACACACATGTACAAACAAGTGCATGTTCACATACCCGGAGTTGGAGGGTGTGACGAAGGATAGTTCCTTCTAAGGCGTGAATCCACTTCTCCCGCTCGTCTGCATCTCGTGCTGAGGGCAGAAGGACACAGACACACTTAGTTAGCCATGCTTTTCATACAGATATTATCAGTAGCCTTTACACTTAGCTTACATACTAATGGCACCAAGACGCAACACTGAAATGACATGGTACTGGTGACGCATGATGCAGATTGAAAAGGGACAAGAAAACAAAATCAAATCAGACAAAAACAAGAAACTACTTTAGCTGGTACGCAACGTCCTGGTTGAAAATCAAACGCACACATTTTCTGGACATTTCATGTGGCAGTCAGATGCCTATAAATTCTTCAAACTCAAAGGGACAATATGGCATTTTGGGAAAGTGACTTGGTCCCTTTCTTATTCAATTAGATAAGAGCACTCTTTAATCCATTTTAGTAAATATAAAAAGGAGCCAGCAGCCTGTAAGCTTAGCATAAAGAATGGAAACACAAGGCAGCTTCAGTTTAATCCATAAAATAAAACATTACAAAAACACTGTCTTTTTACAGGGGTTATATGTCAGACTATTTCTTGGCCAAGTGTGGTCACTTCCTGAAGGGCCCACTGGTTCCCTGGCAAGCTCTCGGTGATGACAAGATGACAAAATAGTCGCCCAGTGGCAGGATAATGCCCCCAGTCTGCATCCGCTGAGTCAGAAGGGCCTTCATATTACTGACTGCAGTATACACTCGAATCAAACAGGCTTTCTTGAGGCTTGATAGAGTGAAACATTTTTATTATTGAAGTCAGCCAGTAACTATTCAAACACAAACACTTTGACCAAGACCCCACATTCTTGATGGTGAGACTGACTCTTAACTGCTCTTTTGAGCAAAAAAATCAGGTATGTGCAAGAACCATGATGCTACAAAGTGCTAAACACAAGACCTGGTAAGGTCACTTTTAAAGTTATTACTCGTACACAGCACAGTGCATGATTTACAGAGTATGCAAACTCATGCAATCTGAGTTTTAATAAAAAATCCTACATGACAGGTTTGTTCACTGTGTAACACATTTATCTTCACTTTAGGGTTTCAAAATTTGTTTATCAGTCCCCCTCATACTATGTCTATAGTAGTAATATCGTCAGGTTATAGAAAGAGCAGCATGTTTGCTTGGGAAAAAGGGTGAAAATGGTGCTGTAATAGTAAAACTACTTAGATGCTGACACAGAATTAGCTTAAAATGGCAAACAATTATCAATGAGCCTCAACGCTAAACATCTTTTTCTCTCATCTCATTATCAGAGATAAACACTCAGAATCTGGCACAGCCCTCACATTGTTGGTGGGTGAAAGAAGCTTTTACAGCTAGCCCTATGCATGATAGCGATGAGTGAATCAATACCAAAAGAAAAGATATTTCTATGATCATTTTTTTAAAAAGAGGAATAAAAACTCCAGACTGAAGAGGCACAACTGATTCTTGCCTTGTTTTTTCACAAGGAGGCTTCAGGGTCTGTGTGTGAAATAGAGCTGGGCAAGAATGCACCCTCAGAGCAAAGACAGAACAAACAGACTGCCAGTGACATTAAACAGTGACCTAATACAGGCCCTGACATGTGCACAACACACCCAGATAGCACAATGGAAAGGGCACACAAAGATGCCATATCATTTCTCCGCCATAGCATGTGTTTAAAAATTATGTACACATACACTGGGGCTGCATAACATATCAAAAATTTACTATCATCTATTATCACAAAAGACTACTTGAACTGTGAAAAATGGTAGAATTTCATGTTTCATGCATTCAGATGCTTCATATCTATATATTTGGTGAATCAGATGCAGCTAATGCAGATGAATTATTTCCTACAGCTATAGCTTCAAAATGAAAGCACTTAACCAGTTAAACAAGTATTAACTTTTATTTTGAAGTAGGCTGGTCACAGGAAATACAACAACACATTCAGTTAGCTTGACTAGCTTACCGCAATGCTATCAATCATCAAAAATGTGTTTTGCAGGGCAAAACAACAGTCATTTTCAACATTTGTTGACAGCGCTCTGGAAGTAGTTTTATACTGTCTGAAAGTAATGGAACAAGAAGGAGCTGTTAGATGAAGAGCTACAGGCTAACATTACAGGTGAGCTAACGAACTCCTCTTTCACTCAAGTTATCAAGTTCTCTATCATCATCTGAAATGCTGTGAAGAAGGTGCTTTTTGCATTTCGCTTAAACAATTAATCCTCTGCCATTGTCCAGCTGGTCAACTCTCCTCACTGCCATCATATTACAAGTGAAATGTCACTGTGTCTCCCAGCAACTCTGTGCTGTGACTAAGCTGCAGGCATTGCCACAGGCAAAATGATGGTGGGGCCAATGGGCAAGTAATGTAATTGGTGTATACCACACCTCCATCCAGGAACACAGACTATCATGGCAGACCCTCAATCAGGTTTCATTGTCATCTTGTGCCCCTGCCATGAGCTGCTGGTCAGTGTGTCTGTTACTCAAACTCAGACTGAAGGCTACTTACCGTCTGTAGTCTGTTAGCTGCGCAAACCCAAAGCAGAGACATTAAAACTGTAAACTTCAATAATTATTTATATAATGCAAGTCATATCATCATCACAATATCACACATCATCCCATACTGCAAGTTTTCCTGATATCGTGCAGCACTAACATGGACCCTATGTAAACATGTTTTCAGTTCTTGCATTGAAAGCAGCTTTTGTATATGTGGAAATGCAAAAATAGTCAAAAAAAAAAAAAAAAAACAACAACTACAACTCTAAAAGATGTGAAAGAACAACATACGAAAATAAATGCCAGTGAATTTGCTAGCAAACTATATTCCTGTTCAAGAGTCATTTTTCACTGAGCACGTGGAAACAAGAGCAGATGAGTGGCAGTGCTAGCACAGAGGCTGAGCAGTGCTACAACTGAAAAGCTTTTAAAGACATTAAAAGGCAGCCGAGGCACAGGCCAATCCACTCAGACAGCACCTCACCGCCCTCACACTTTCCCCTCAGCCAAACAGAGTTTCCAGAGAAACAGATTACTGTAGCTAATGTTGTTTAGCTCTTCACGACACAGGAGAGGTTGCGGGGCCATTGAACCAGAGCAAATACTGTTATATGAACTGTGTCACAAGTCCAATCGTTGCTCTATTCAGTGGCTCACATGCTCACACCATGATTTATCCCAGATATGTATGAGTGGTTGTCCGACTTAACTAATCTAAAATGTCAGCCTGTTCGCCAATCAGTTAGGGTCGTTTTAGACCAAATCAGGGGTTGCGGTGATCACTGGAGGTTTTTGCTGTGGTGTGGGCATGTCGACCTTTTTGCCAAAGCAAATTAAGTCTTTGTGCTCCCTTGTGGCGGGATTCTTTGGCTTCAATTGCTCTGACTGACTGGCCAGCTGACGGACCACTGCAGTGTTAATGTTAGGTTGTGTTCCTCCAAAAGTTGACTCTGCTTCAACTTTACAACGTGTGGCCCTTCGATTCTTTTGGAATCCCCTGTGGTACGCAACACCACAG
>JAPZDX010000020.1:16914197-16946639 GCA_029783625.1 Naso annulatus | reverse complement strand
CAAAACACACTCTAGCAAACACAGACTGGGTCCGAAATAAGGACCTGCCAAGCGCCGAATGTGGGTAGGTTTTTGAATCTGTGAATAAAATCTCTTAAATGAAAGTGCAATTAAAGCTTAGCAAGAAAAAAAAAAGCCAAAAGAAGTAATTTATCAAGACATTTAGCACCTTGGGACAAACATGATATGATAAATACGTATTCTGAGAAGTGTATGTCAATAACCCCGAAACTAAAGGATGGGCTTATTTTTATTACATAGCTTCTAACGCCTGATTTACTACAGGAAAAACTGTTTTTTTAAACTACTAAGCTGTGAAAATATGTTTTATTTTAGGCACAAACATACATACTACTTTTATATCTTCCTGGTTTGCACATGTAAATCAGATCTAAACAGATCTTGGTAAATTAAATAAGTTCAATGCAGTTTACTCTTACAACAGCATTGACCAAGTGTTGGTCTTATTTCGTAAAATGAAGTATGGCTTTAGTTTTGTAGCTGTGGACCAAAGTTTCAGGTTCATAGTGAAACTGCAAATGTGCACGTAACAGTGGTCACAAAAACATGTACACTTGGTGCTGGTGTTGGTCATATCAATGTAAACTGGAGCTTAAACATAAAAGGTAATATGTGCTCCTGCTACATGCACTTTATTGTGCAGACAAAATCTTTGGGATGTCTGTGCCTTAACTACGTATATTTGATGCATGGTTCATACTGCACTTTGTCACCTGTGTTGTCATATTTTGTGTAATATTTTCTGGTTTGGCTCTGTTGTTTTGATTACAATACTTGTTTTTATGTTTTTATGCTGCCTGTCTTAGCCCAGATCCTGATTAAATAAAAGTTAAATTAAGTTAAAATAAAACAAACTGATAATTCAAAAAGGACTGAGCATGCCTGGGAGCCTGAAGGAAAAATACTGAAAAACTGAAACTGACACAGTCCTCTCATAGTTTCACAAAATATATGATACATTGATCAGGGTTAAATAAACTGACAGGGTTTTTTTCCCTTTAAGGGATAAAACTGGCAAACAGTGTTCAGAAAATTACAATTTATTATTTTTTGAATTTGCAGAGATGTTTTCACAAAAAACTCTTTTCCTCAGTTAGCCAGTTTTATAGTCCAAATTACTTTCCAAATCAGAGTTGTATAATAACAAAATACAAGTCAATGGGGAGTCAATTTTTTTCAAAAGCCAGAGTGACTGATAGGATTTCTCTGATGGTGATTCATTTTTCAGCCCTATGATGCATATCACTAAATTACTGCAGCCAAATAAATGGTGACACATTGATCTAGCCTTTACTGAAACTCTGACACACTAACAGGTATCCGCAAATGACACAGGATCCTCTTTTAAGGTAGTTTCATGAGGAACTTCCTCCTTTCAGTGGGATCTACAGAAACATTTTCAGGCTTCACTTCACCGCCACCAACAACAGGTGCGCTAGCATGACATGGCATTATTTACTGTCTCTGTAAAAAAGTAATGAGAAATTTTAACTTCTTGATTTAAAAATCCACCTTTTGACAAAAAAGTATGCTTGGCAGGAAGAGCCTGTTCTGACATTAAGGAAAATTCTGATAAGGGGCCCTTTGACCTGACCTGTGAGTAGTGCCGCATAGTCACAACTAACACCCTAGTGCTTCAACTACAATCCCCACCTTTTACAAACAGTATGCTCCAGCTGATGGAATTAAAAATAAGCATACCTGCACGAGACCATGAGGCGTAAAAAAGCACAATACTTTCTATGTAATGGCAATAAATGAATATAAACACAAAACATAACACAAAAGACATTTTAGAGAAAGAAAAAAAAACCTCACATGAAATATAGTGGAATGTAACTAACTGTATTTATGTTAAGGACTGTAGTTAGGTAGAAATTTCAGGAACTTGTTCTTTACTTGATGGTTTCTATTTTATCAAACTTAAAGCTTCTACCCCACTGCATCGCAGCAGAGACAAATACTGTATCTTTTACTTAACTGCATTCCTTGTCAGTTTTAGTTACTAGTTACCTTTGAGATTACACTTTTTATCCTTATGAAATGAGAAAATTCAATTTTTAAGCTAAACAAACTATTACAAATGCTCTTGGATTAGCTGAAAAACACTCTCACAAAGCTATAATGGTAAAAGTTTAGTTTTTAGAGGTACAACTTTCTCACGGGACAGCTTCATTACAAATATATGACTATCTCATTTAATATATAGCATTACAGCAGATCAAACTACCAAGAAGCTCACGCAAATTATAATAATATTAATCCAAAAACATTAGATATAATAGTAAAACACTAACAAGGGAAACTTTACTGTACAATGACTTCTTTTCACTTGGGTACTTCAAGTATTTAGCTGATGAGTCATACTTTTAGTGAAAAAATGTTTTGAATGCAGATTTTTACTTATAGTGAAAAAGCCATTTTCGCGGAGTTGTATTGGTGGGCTGCTTTAACTTCAGTAGCTAAGTATGAAAGTAGTAGGTAGCCTTTGTTAGCCATGATGGCCAGTTGACCAGGAACCTATCTCCTGTTTCTGTGGCGTGAGGCAGCTTGATGTACAAGACAAGTACATAATGCTAGCATGTTGCAGGGACTTTCTCCCAGTCCAACCCTTGATGCTGAGCGCCATGCAGGAAGGCATCAGGTACCATTTTTACAGTCTAACATGTGACAGCCCAGGCAGTTCACGCTCATTTTGTTTTGTTTTGTTTTTTTTCTTCTCTACTCATGACCAGAACGATGGTGATACACTTGCTTCATACTATCCTCTCTCAATTAACACTGACACATGCTTTGACAGGAGAGGCAAGTGGGACCCTTGCTCACCTCGCGGGGCCCTGGGCAGCTTGAGTAGTGTGCGTATAAAGAGAACTGGCTCTGCCGCAGGAATACCTTTTACAAAAAGTTGAGAACAGACTGAAAGGTCTGGTAAGCAGTTAAAGACCTACAAGCGGTACTGTAATGAAACCCCATTCCACTGGTTCATCCAACAACTGCCTCAATGTTCAAACATGTTTACTGAGCATTTAATGATTTGTCAACTTAAGCAAATGTTTGTAATTCTATCTTTGGCTATCTGCCAGGACATACAAAGCACCTTATATTTTCAAGAAATGAGAGCTCATTCTTTCAGTAAAAATGTAGCCTCAGTCCCTGAAAAACCCTACCCCATGAGAAGCAGCAACAGATATACATAGAAAAACTGCTGCCATCTAGTGGACATTCTTCAATACTGAAAACACATTGCCACTGCAAAACCTTTAATGCAAAAGCTAAAAAAATAGAGCTGTGAATATTGTTATTTGGAACTATGAAAACTCTAAACACCTTTTAATGGAGGCGACCAAATCAGGCACTTATTAATCAGATGAAAACCACACAATACTGCATAAAGTCCAATAACCTTTTAAGTATGTTGGGAGATACTTCACTGACAAAGCAATCTTTAGAAAGTCATACATTTTGACGTGTTGTAGTGCACTCTAAACAACACTACCTTAGACATGTAGAAACTCTTCCAAAAACGTAAAAGTATGCAGGCAAGTTCACCAAGCATGCAGAGTATGCATTTAATTGATCAAAAACAGCTGCAAGTAATAAAACAGCCTTGAGTCTGAGAATCTTACCCTGAGCCGCACACAGCCTCTTCTGGATCCTCGCATCATCTTGTCCTTCGACTGTAAATCAACAACAGAGTAAATCAGAAATATTACAGCCAGTTTACAGGGCAGGGTTGGGTAGACAGTTTCGAAGTTTTTCTGCTTAATGCTTAAAACTGTGCTAAGATTATACAAGCGGAAATTATATAAACAGGCCTCTTTTTTTTTCTTAAAGCTGTTCTGACTGGGCTGCTTTGCTTTCAGGAGCTTGATATTGTGCATGCAGGCTCACTGTCACTTGGCTTTCCAGGACACTTGAGTTCTTTTTCTGCTAAGGTCTAAACAAATACCATGCACATCTTGAGGTGCATTTTACATGAATCATGCAGAGATTATAACAGACAGCTTCCCATTATGAACAAGGCTTACTGCATTCAGACCACAGTTGGGCTGTCCTGAATGCTTGTCCTGTCTTAAGGCTATTAATATCTATAAGCAATTTCCCACTATAGTCTTTGCTCTTAATGCGATTGCAGAGAGAAGAATCTCTTGGATCTACAGAAAATTTAGAAAAAAATATATACTAAGATGAGGGCAAAAGAGATGATTAAAGTTGCACTGAACTAAATTCTGACTTTAATTTAAACCTGACTTTACTGTTAAAGCCAATAAATTGATTCAATTGAAACTGTTGATAAATTTTGTTATACATCAAATAGAGCTGCAACTACCATATTATTGACAATCTGCAGATTTTTCCCCGTTAAATCATTCAGTCTGAAAAATGTCAGAAAATAGCTGATTTTGCCTATCACAATGATGACTTACTCGGATTGTTTTCATTGGAGGACACACAGTCCATTGCTCAAAGATAACATTGCTGGTTTTGCTATCACAAAAAAAGGAAAAGGAAACATATTGTCACATGTGACTAGCTGAAACCAGCAAATAGTTGGCATTTCTGCTTCTGCAGTCCACAATCAACTTCTTGTTTTAACTCTAAAACAGATACTTTGTGACACTGCTACTAGACTCTCGCTCTTCGTTGATTTGATATTCTCCTTTGTGAGATTAAAGGCCAAAGCTTTCTCACTCAAGACTGCAGTCTTGACGTTACTTTGAAATCAAGCAAAACTGGCTAGCTCTGGAGCAGGAGGCCTTGCCCTGAAATGTTCACACCTCACCCGGCAGGCACCTTTCCTCGACCCTCACATCGATTAACGTCACTTCAAGCAGTTATCTAAACAAACCATCTTTCGGTCAGAGTTCATGCTAGTGTGTGCTAAGGGTGTTATGGTTTAAACCCCCTTCAGAAAACAGACTTCAGCGCTAACGAATTCACTTTACAGATTATTGTAAATACTAAAAATTAATGTTTAAGGACTCAGTCAACTTTAGGGGAGGACAGCAAAGCTCTTGGATGTCATCTTCCTCACACTCGTTTCACAAACAGAAACACCGACAGTTTCATGTCTGGTTACTCACGACGTCGGCTACTAAGTTGGCCTAACTTGTGAATCAGAGGAACGTAACAGTGAATTCATTTCCGCGTGCTTAATCAAAAAAATTAACGTTAGCTTTAACGTTAACTAACAGCTAGCAGCACTGTCTCACCTCGCGCTGTCTTTTATCTATTTAGCCAGCAAACCAGCGTGTCGACTCTTATTCACCTACCGGGGACAACTGTCGTCTTGCCAACATACATAACTCTGTCTCTATCCCCCGAAATTCCGTTTAATTATTCACAACAAAGTCTGTGCATTTCAGCATTTAGGCTTGCTAGCTAGCTAGCTAGACTAGCGGAAACGTGTAAAAAATACTGCCATTCGATTCGTCAGTTGGTCTTCAACGACCGTTGCTATTGGCCAACGAAAGGATCCGTCATCGTCTAGACCCGCCTCTTTGAGCCAGCTGAGACTCCCAACTCCTGACAAACACAAGGCCCTTATCCCACTTGGGCTTGACAAGCGCCGACAACTTCTTCTGTCAAACCCTTTAAGCCGATCAGTTTAACATTTACGAACCGTGGAAATAACGTACCGTGTAGTATGACAGTAAGCCGGCATTGTAGTCCAAAACGAACCAACGATACTGCCAGCCCTTCATAACGTTAGTCCACTTGCTAAGCGGCCCCTCCATGATGGACGCCATCTTTACAATAGGCTACGACTGGGGAGGAGTCGAATAAGGTGTGGGCAGGCGTCATGGGAGGATGCTGCTGCTGCTGTTGAGGATGAAGATGATGGTGATGATGTGCCCCACATTATGGATGCTCGAGTTACCCCATGGTAAAAAAAAAAAAGAAAAAAACAAACAAACAAACAAAAAAGACATGGTAGTGGTAGGAGAAGTACTCAGGTCCTCTATTTAAGTAAAAGTGTAATACCATTCTCTGTTACAAGTTACAATCATGCAATCAAAATATTATTCAAGTAAGAATATGCCCATATAATGAGGAAAACGTCCTTTAAAGTTCCTCATGTCGTAAAATGGCAGTGAAACTCACTATTATTATGTTATATTCTATCATGAGATTATTTTTGAATTAATTCATAACCAGGATTTTACAGTTTTAGTGAAATTATTTTTTAGATATTTTGTATAAAAGTATAATTGACAATTATTTCATTATTGATCGAGTCTTCTGACTGATTTCTCCAATAATCAGTTGATTACTGCTTTGCAGCAATGTAGAGAAATAGCAAGAAATGCAAATAGTTTCCCTACACCCCAAATGATCAAAATGTAAAAGCCATTCACAAGTTAAAAAAAAAATTAATAGGAAAAGCTGCCAATTCTCAGGTGTATGAAGCTGGATCTATGAAGCATTAAAATGACTTTTAGGATAAAGAGAATTGTTGTATGTCAGATTTTATTAGCTCTTTGTATGTTTTGCAGGTAGAAATTTTGATTTATTAACTATTACCTAAAACTGTTACATGAAATGTAGTGAAGTAAGACATGAAAATATGGAGCTTTGAAATAATAATAATAAAAAAAGGATTTTATATTTGTTGTTACTCAGTTTTCATATGCCTTTGCAACCATCTCAGTTCTTGTTTCCTTAACATTTAAAGTTTGCACCTGTTTATTTGGGCACTTTGCCTACTGAGGAGGCCAGTCAAGCTTTGCTCATGACACAAATTTTAGTTACTGTTTACAACAGATTTTTGAAGAAAGATGACAGGCCAAAACTGAAACAGTATTCATCAATATCTTTATTATTTACAATAGGCTTAACACTGATAAGCAAAACTTCACAGTAATATAACGTGAGCTTTAAATAAAAAAAACAAAAACACAAAATATATATTTTGTACAATAAAAAAGTTAATGTTAACATCTCTGCCATTTTTCATCCCTGTTTAGATTCACATATTCCATTATTGTGTGTGTTGGTTTACATTGCACTCGTACAACTGAAGAAGTGGCCTTTGGTATAATGATGTGTACACACGTTCTCCAGAGCTGTTCTCCAAAACAGGGAGACATTAGGAAAAAAAAAAAAAACAGATATACAGGATACATGCAGGCAACAAAAAGACAATGCAAAAGACTGATAATGAGAATGAGCAGAATATTTGTGGTCAGTTTAAATATTAAACAGCATCGGTTCAGATATTTGAATTGATGAACAGATCAAATTGGTTCCAAACCAATTTACTGACACTACGATCGAATTGATTGAAAGTCTACAAGTTTTATTTCATAAGGAAACAGTCCAGACTGGAAACGTGTTTGATTCTGAGAGGTTTTTCAGTCACTCTTTGATAAGGCGTTTAGGGGAACCTGCTCCACTGTAAGTTGATAGAAACCAAACAGGCGCAGAGGCCAGACTGGTGCTTGGAAATTATAAGAAGACTACATTTGATGTGGTCAGGTTATGAGACAACAAACAGAGCAGCTTGGGTTTAGTGCAGCAGACTCTCGTTATTTGTTACAGGAAACACAACCATGTGTGGCTGCGCTAACAGTGTTAACAGCCACCAATAAATGGCCTAAGGAACTGAGTTTCTCCATTCAAAATCCTAACAGACAAAGTGCAACTTCCTGTTTCAAGTTTGCATTTGACCATTAACCTCCAAATGAAATGCATGCTGTAGTGATGAACTTATCACAATGTCATGGCAAAGAAAAGAAAGCACAAGTGTTTTAAAGATGGACTCCAGCATGGCCATACCTGTGAATCCTTGCAGTGCTAGTGTACTGTAAGTAAATTATTTGTTCACAAAAAGGCACCAAGAATCATGAAACAAATTTTAAAAAAATGATAGCATCGTTTGTTATTTAAAAACTCACAGTGAATAGAAATAAATCACCAGTTTCTCAAAGAATCCTGTTTGGCAAGAAATGGGGCCGTTACACTGACACACACACACAGATCATGAAATGACAGGAAATGCACCACAAAACAAGTTGACAAAGACTTTTACTTGGCAATGAAATCCATCAAGTGTCATTAACAGGCATTTTGAAAGTGTCATGGACTTGCAGTGTTTACAGATTAGTTTTTGTAGTATTTGTGTCTGAGGCCATATCCAGTGTACATTAACATGTGAGCCAAAGCAAAGAAAAAAAAAAGATATTTGAGTTGTGTGTGTGTGTGTGTGTGTGTGTGCTATACACAGTTTTGTTAGTGCTCAAAAAAACAGAGCAGCTGTTTCTGCACTTAGTTATTGAATGTGACCAAAATTAGAAGAATACGGGCCAATAAAGCAATTGTAATAAATAAAATAAAAAAAAAAGAATGGCACCTTTGTCATGCAGATGAACATTCGACCGGATTCAAAACGGAAGAACAATACATTCATAAAGCAGATATTCAGAGCTGGGTGGACGAGCCTCAGTCTTGCAATACATCTCTTAAGTCAAAAACATTGCTCTTTATGCTGTATCCACACATAAATCTTTTGTTTCTTGGATATGAAATAAATCAAATATTTACATAACTTTTCTCTCAAAATAGGTCTGTGCTTTTAATTAAAAAAAACAAAACAAAACAAAACAGGAATAATTTAAAATTCAAGTTCATACATAGACATTCTAGAAAGCATTTTTCTTTGAACCAAATAATGTACAAATCGCTCATGTGCTGAAGACATACTGCAGTTTGTTTGTTGAGAGATCAGTACTGTGTGACTGGTGTGAAGTAGCGCGCTGCGTTTTGCAGTGTTCATACACTGAAGAATTTGAGGCACTGAGGCCATGACAAGGCTACAGGGAATCCAGCACTGTCCATACTCAGAAGGACACTTATAGCAATACTGTCCCAATTCACCTCCTCATGCGCTGCCCTGTGCTCTCTCTCTCTCTCCACTCATGCTCCGTCATTAAAGGAAGAAATGTGTGCAAGGATTACTGGATATAAATATTGAAATGCTTTCGATTTGGGGATTTTCCCCTTTTATGTGGCACTGTGTTAACGTGCGAACGTCAGTCACGTCACTGAAGCGAAGACAAATGCTGTGCATATGATAAGACACCCCACCTTCATTCACTGTTTTAGAACTGTGGGGGTTAAACAAGATTCAATATTAATCTTTTCTTTTATAGATTTGATGAGCCTGTATTTGGTATTACTGAAACGTAAACCTAGCGATTAATTCGAGTTTATTTACACACAACCTTTAATCATGTAAGTGATCCCTTCAGTCTTTCTTAATGGCCTCACCTTGTGTGGACGCGTGGGAATGTCAGCATCAAAACATTTGATTACTGTCTAAAATATTCTCAAGAACGAGGCTTTAATCTGAGACCAACAAAAGCAGTTTTGGGGAGATTTGTAATTGTATCACCTTTGTCCATATGCTTAAAAACACTGACTGTCAGATGCAATCGATGAAAATAAAAACAGAAACATCTGCACACGAAACCAAAGCGTCAAATAAGACCCCAAAACCTTGAATTCTGTTGAATCCTGATGATGAGCTTCTTTTCCAATCCTTTAAACATTAATGGCTTTTAAATAAAATGGCTTATGGTCACTCAGTTTCCCAGACACTGAGCAAAAAAACTCCTCTGTTAAAACACAGTACACTCAACTGATGATTCAGGCATTTGTGAAACACTGTTCGAGCTTGGTCAGTGAAAAACAGTTGTCTAGTATTCTCAGTTAGGCTGGGCACAACCACCACCATTCTCGCTCAGTATGTGATGGACTGACAGATAAGCAGAGTGAGCTTACACATACTCTCTGGGCTGGCTACAAACAGCTGATACACTCGACATTCATTTGACAAAGAGGCCTTTATTGAGGCCTGGTGGAGACGCGGGGCTAAACGTTTCATGGTGTGACTTTAACCACATTTACGTTGGTATAAACATTTCTCAATATGTACAGGTCAGAGCAAAATTAGTGTCCACACTGGCATTTTATGAAATGGTTGTTTGTAAACAATAAAAAGATTACATTTTGTAGTGATTTCTCTGAGGTACTGAAGAGATTCTTCTCCTTTCGTCCCCCAAAAAGCTGTCAATAGAACCAGAAATATAAAAAAGGGAATATAAGCGATCTGTCAGGTAGTCAGAGGTGACGGTTGGTGTTACAGTGGCTACCTCTGCACTACATCACTAATCTCTTTAATACAGCTGTGCAGGTTGTCCAGTACAGTGTTGGGCCCCACGCTGCTCAGCCCCCCACCTCCTGAGGACGAGGCCCTTAGTTCCTGCAGGCTGAGCTCCAGCTTCCCCACTGCCTCTCTAAAGGCAAATTTGTTCCTCATCTGAGGGATGCAGTCCACATAACCTGAGCAGTAGTCTAGCAGCTGGTGGCCAGCGTCCAGCACCTGGCTGCTGGCGGGGCTTTCGGAGCTGGCATGTAGGGCGCTGCTCAGGCACTCGGCACACTCCAGCAGGGCCTCACGACTAACCCTCTCCAGGGGAACCCTCTCCACCTGCTGCCTGGTCCGCCGGAGTGCCACTTTGGAGCCGGCGGATGGTGCTGTGTGTAAGGAGGAGGCAGTGGTGGTGGCTCCGTTGGCCATTTTGGTGGGAGTCGTGTTGGTGGTGGTAGAGAAAGACGAGGAAAAGGAGGAAGAAGATGCAGGAGGCACTTGTGGTGGTGGCACTGACGGTCTGCCCGTCGTCGCTCCTCCTGACGTCCGCCCTGACCTGTGACCTTTTAATGTGTCTCCGTTTACTTCCACTTGTGCTCCTCCTACCTGCTCCTCTCCGTCGCCGCTGCAGGAGTGCTGCAGGCTGCGCAGAGTGGGAGGGGGAGGAGGAGCACACTTGGGTTTTACAAGTCTTGGCCTGTCCCGGTCTGCTTGGTGCTCAGACAGCAGTTTGAAGCGGTTCCCCTGAGAGTCCAGGCCGACCAGGTGCACGTCAGCTGGGCTGTGCTTCAAGGTGGGGGAGATCAAGACTGGAACTTTGTGGTTGTGAGTTGGTGCAACTGCTGAAGCACTTGAACTAGAAGTCTTAGAGGGAGAGGACCAACTTTGTTGCCTGTCCAGTACTCCCCCACTCTCCTCTCTACCCTCTCTGACCCGAGACATACTGTCCGATTCCCCCACCTCACCCCCAACCCCAGGTGCCCTTACCCCTACAGCAGTGCCCCGGGGAAGTAGCTTGGCTTTGGGCCTTTCCCTGATTTGTGCAGTCCCCTCATCCATCCTCCTCAGCAGAGTTTCTGAAGGCCTTGCAGCCCCATTCTCTGGCTGAGAGGTTGTGGATGTAGTCCTCTCTAAAGGGGGTTTCGCACTGCGGTTCCTAGGTAAAGTCAGAGCCATGCGTTCCAGGTCTGGCAGCCCAGCAGACATGGAGGAGGTAGAATTGGACCTAGGGAAGGGTTTATGCCCTCCAGCTATACTTCCACCATCCTCTGAAGAGGTTGTCTTTCCTGTCCGTAGCCCCAGGGTCTTTTTAATGAGTCTAGGTGTGAAAAAACCAGCCAAACCACCCCAACTACTGCCACTCGTCACCTGTGAACCAAGGCCCCCACCAGAGGGTTTCTGTCCAAAAGCAGCACCACAGCAGCGTGACTGACTCTGGGTGGGTTCCCCATGGGAGTGAGAAGGAGAGGCAGAGAAGCCACCGAGACTGTCCGACTGGGGCAGGGGAGCACTAAAATCAGCAGTGGGCTCATATTTCTTGTGAGGCTGCGTTTCCATCTCTCTGAAAGAACTGCTCCTCTTGGGTGGCGTCGGGAGGTTCTGTTGGAGCTGAGAGGATGGTGAGGAGGAAGAGGAGGAAGATTTCTTCTTTATGAAGGAACTAAAGAAACCAGTCTTACGGTCTCGTGTAAATGTGCCAATATCCTGCCCATCTTCTAAAAGGCTGGCGGGAGATTTATCTCGTGACTGCTGTTTTCTGGGCAGAGCCGGGGAGCTTCCTGATCGGCCATCCCCTCCAAACAAACTAGAAGCCCAGCCTAGAAAGAGAAGAGAGTACTAGATTAAAACACTGCAACAAAGCCTGGTCGAACTCAACAGGAACACATCAATTTTTGTTTAAAGGTTGCTTAATATCTAGCAAGAAACACTTAAAGAATACTGCTCTCTGTCCTTTTAGTCTCTCAATAAGCTTGTCAGTCATTATTAGACAGACGTGTGCTGCTGTGATAAGATGGACTATTCCCTCTCTCTCTCTTAAAAACTCTCTTTCCTCCTTTGGGACTCATGAGTAAGGAAAAGACATTTCAGAGAAATGGATGGAAAGTTCTGAGCCCAAACCATGAGCATGCACGCACCAATTAAATGATTTACAAGTTGCCCTTGTAAAAGACAGGATTATGAATACACTTGTTGGACTTCATCATAACAAATGCCAAATAGAAACTACCCAACCCTGTAACTAGGAGAGCAGCTGTGTGACTTTGCTTAAAGAGGGAACTACATCACAATTCTGCTGGCCTTTCAATCAGTGCAGCGCAGTGCAAGATTTTCTCTAGCCACGCAATGAATAAAGACTTGTAAGTAAGAAAACTGCATAAGTGAAGCAAGTATACATGCAAATGTGCAATACATAACTTTTTTTTTTTTTTAAACATGACATGGTTATCTCTTCATCAACAGCAATGCATTAAATAAAAAATTCTAAAAATAACAATTTTAAAGATATAATACATCAAAAAACATGACGTTAAATAAAAGGATGCTGGCTGTGGATTCACCTTTAGGGTTTCATTGTTATCAAATGGATACTTGTTTATGCTTCATGGGATTTGTTTTGTGCTTTTTGACATTTTGCAACAGTCTGCATGTTCATTAAAGTGTTCATAACGTTTTTGATTAATAAATTAATGAAATATACAGTAAACTTTATTAGAAAACAATAATAAATAAACGTTCATAGACCAAAACATAAAGCTAAACAAAAAGGCCACAGCGGCAGAAGAGGTGAAAAAAGGTAGACTGTTTTTTTTACACAGCAGGTAAACACACAAATGAAACAAACTTTATTTATAATAATATAAAAAATAAAAAATATAAAAAATAAATAAGCAATAAGTTAAACAAGACAAGACAAACAACAGACAATAGTACGGAAATTTAATTAGGGTAACCAAATATGAATACATGATGTGTTCACAAGTATTGATGAGGATGGGGTAACAATAACAATGACACAAACAGGACAAAAAACAATATGAGTGAGATCTTTACTTAATCACAGACAACCAATAGTTTCCATATTTGTGTCAGAGACAAGTAACCATGGTTTGGTTGACAATGTTGACGTGTGTTTGTACTGGAATCCATTTTTCACATGATAAATGAGATAAAACCACATTTACAACACTTAGGGAACCTGAAATCTTTTAATGGTAATACTAAAATTAGTTGTTAATGTAATGAACATGGGATGAGTGTATTCTGTGAATGTCCGTGAAATACAGGGTCAAAAAGTATGAATGCAATCAATATTTTAAATCGATGCAAACTCTGTCTACTATGATCATTTGTTCTTTGGGATAATGCAGGACTGTTTCACTGAATATTGAGACTGCTTCATATACATTTCAATAGTTTCTGTGGAATATATCTTTATTTTTTCTTTAGGATCCTATTTAAGAATTATACTATTAACATTACCATTATATCTTATATCTGTTAATGGTGGATGACATGAATATGAGGGCTGAAATTTCATGGCTAATTTTACATTAACCACAGTTGTAATTCTAGGCCAATGTGTAGGGACGATGTCAGGCTGTGCTGCAGAACTGCAGTGAAACAGCAATGGATCGATACGACGCCAGTCAGTTGCTGCCACCAGAGGTCAGTTGGAAAGAAAAATGACAGCCCTTCTTCTCAGACGGCGAGCTCGGCGGCGTTGCAGTTGACTCTGTGAACTGGTGTCCTCTGGCATACCTGCAGAATCATAACGTGGTGCATCGGACTTTTTGGTAGTGCAGGAGGCATGTCTGGCTGTACCTGAGTGACTGTGCGAGCTGTGGTCAGATCGGGCGTCGAGTCCACCCTCGATGTTTTCCTTGTTTTCTGTGTGCTTGTGGAGTGTGCGAGATTTGGAAGGCAACAGGGGCATGTCGTGACTGAAAGACTGCAGCGGTCCACAGTGACCGGAGGAGGCCGTCTTACAGAGCTCCTCTGCAACCTCTGCAAGATGCGAAAAAAGGGCAAAAACTCAACTCATTAGAAGGCCTTTTTTAAACACTTGTATTTGTCTTTTATTATGTTCTTGCTATCCACATTTTCATACACTTAGCTAGTCTAATGACACTATTCTTAGCAGTTTCATTTCATAAAAGAATTCTGGTGGTTTCCCCAAGAAGCTAAACGAAATGGCTAAGGGTCAATTAAAAAATGTCTGAATGGGATTTAGTTTGCCTTCTCTGCTTAATCAGTGCAGCACTTTTGGAAGTTTAATGAATGCAGGTAATGAGCTACATGTTACTGTACCTTCAGAGATGCTGGAGTCATGGAACATTGTTTCGAAAGCTTGGTGGATTTCTGCAAAGGAAGGCCGGTCTAAAGGGCTCCACTGCCAGCCTGGTAGATAAATAGACACAATAACATGTTACTTCAAGAAAGTACTGTTTTAATGGCTATATATGACTTAAAATAATTTAGCATAATTGTTCATAACATGATGGCAAGTTTTAAGAAGGGGATGCAGTCAATTATCCCATGACAGAAATCGAGGAAAATCAAACTTCTTTTAAACCCATGCTGTCAACCTTGAGTGAAACCAGTAGCAGTATAATTTCGAGCTGGGTAAGAAAGCTACTACTACTTACAGGCTCTCATGAGTTCATAGACTTTGGGTGGGCATCCCTCAGGCTGTTCCATGCGATACCCTTTCTCCAGGAGGTCGTAGACCTGAGACAAATCAATGCCAGGGTATGGAGACATGCCATAGGTGGCAATTTCCCATAGCAGCACACCAAACGCTGTAAGGGAGAAGTTTTCAGATAGTCAAACATCAGCACAATTGGAAATGACCTGCAAGAGACAAAAGTCTACACCTAATGTGAATGTGTGCACATATATTGCTCACCCCAGACATCAGACTTGATGGAGAAGGTGTTGTATGCAAGGCTCTCCGGTGCAGTCCACTTGATGGGAAACTTGGCCCCTGCATGGGCAGTGTAGGTGTCACCAGTCATCAACCTGCTCAGACCAAAATCTGCAACTTTCACAACGTGATTCTCCCCGACCAGGCAGTTCCTCGCAGCAAGATCCCTAAGAGAGGGAAAGTTAAGTCCAAAGAGAGAAAGAGGTGTGTGAAGAAGAGAGAAATTAGACTACTTTGTTGTACGAGGTGGACAAATGCAAGGACAAACAAAACTAAACTATCTTCTTACCTGTGTATGAAGTTCTTCTTCTCCAGGTATTCCATGGCAGAGGAGATCTGCGTGGCCATGTACAGCAGCACCACAGCGTTCACCTCCTCCTTATCACAATCTCTCAAGTAGTCCAGCAGGTTGCCGTGAGGCATGTACTCTGTCACAATGTAGAACGGAGGCTCCAGCGTACACACACCTGTAAAGACGCAGCAATTAGAATACATATGACGACAACAATTAAGGTCTGACTGTACTGAAATTATTATTATTTTCATACATAAAATAAATACTAAGGTTTATCAGCAAGATACAATCAAGGGTGTTGAATAAAAACTGACCTAATAGCTGAACGAGGTTTGGGTGTTTAACCTAATTAATGACTGCTGCCTCTTTCAGGAACTATTCTACTTCAATAGTGTACTCCTGTCATTGTAGAAGAAAGATACAAACAGAAAAGAGGAATTTTATTAGTGGGTTGGACAGACACCGCAGTTGGGAACAAGCAAATAGTGTTGTGATAGTCAAAAGTACTACCAAAGTCAACCTCTAGGTGGTGATCTGTAACCATGGTTTTGCTATTACATACAGATACAAAGGTACTGAGATAATAAGATTAATACAATTTAGCTTTCAACAATTAAGTTCAGTAAAATTAGAAAGATAACAGAGGGTCTTCTTCTCACCTTGAGTGTTTTGACAGCCACTGTTAGGTTGTACTTCTTCCACACCCCCACATAAACCTCCCCATACTGGCCCCCCCCCAGCTTGTGCTTCATGGTGATGTCTGTGCGCTCCATTTCCCACTTGTCATGGATGGGTGACACACCGTACACTGTGGGCTTGTTGCATTTGGGGGCTGGGTAGTGCAGGGTGGTGACCAGACCATCGGCTACTGTTGAGTGGTGGTGGACCAGCTCGGCCAAGGTGGCAAAACGGCTCTCCGATGTCACATACACCTGAGGGTGGAGGGGAAGGAGGAGGCATGGAGGAGGGTGAGGACACAGAAAAGAGAGGGACTGAATTATTAAACGCTGTCAAAGTCTCGTCACCAGCTACAAAAAAAATCAGCTCCACATTCTCAACTCTACCTTTCCATCAGAGGCTGTGTTGATCCGGTAGTGGTAGACTCTCCCCTCATAGCGGAGTGAGATCGACAGCTGTCCGGGGCTGCTCTCGCTTTCCCGGACAAGGAAACTGCCGTTGATGAGGGATGAGAGAAGGTACTCTGCGGCGCTGCGTGACACGGGTCCATGGTACCAGCTATGTTTCTCTAGACTGTTGACTGGTGTGATGTAGTTAGAGGGCACCCAACCCTGGCCGTTCTTTGAGCGCACTTCACTCCACTCTCCATTCTGGTTGTAGCCCAGCACACACAGCTTCTCACCTGGACATAGGAGGGGCAATCTGTCAGACTTGATGTAAAGGTCATACAACATCTTGCAGCATGGTGGTTAGAAATATTATTATGCGGATGGCTAAAACGCCCCTAAAAAGAGACTTATCCTCGCAAGTTTTTGTAAATGCCTAAAATTTTAATGTTAAGACCAAAATTCTCTGAAGTATCTCTTAAGCTTTCCTCCAAATTTCTTGAAGAGATGCATCACCAAATGAAATCTATCATCATGTCACACTGTTGGTCATGAATGAATGAACGAAAACAGGAGAGAGGAGTCATGGACGTGAAGTGTCTCCCATAGAAACTGCAACACTATGAACAATGAAAGGGCTGGGCGAATTGCAGATCTGTCATAGAGGGCTTGGCGAAGCCAGGCATGCAGCAACTTGGTCTGCTGTCTCTGTCTGCCTCTGACGCAAGTGCGGGAGACATGGGGGAGCAGAGTGGCTGATGCGCTGGCGACTGGAGGAGGGAGGGAGGGAGGGAGGGAGCCATCAGTAGAACAAACAGCACTGTACAAAATCTTGGTCGGCCCTGCCAGTTTGATGGAGGATTGGAGGAAGAGAAAAGGGAAAGATGAAAGAGAGGGAAGACGGGAGGGACTGGCAGTGACTCTCAGTCAGCCAAGAGAGGGAGGTGGAAGTATTCGTCTACCTACCTCTGCACTTCCACCACACCTTTTTTCCACTGCTTTTTCTTCTTGTCTACATTGATCTTCATCTCTCCTTCCACTTAAACTCAAAGTTTTACACACAAGCTATCCCTTAACCTCTTGAAATCTTTCAGCAGCTTTGATGACTACATAGTGCGTTACCCTTTAGTAGGTGTTCAGACTACATTGGTGTAGGCGTGTTGCTTCAGATACTGGTGGGACATTAAATCCAGATGAAGCACCAGATTAATGTGTTTAAAGGCTTACTATGGGCTTTTCACACTTAATATGCAGTGTTAGGTTTATATTAAGTCACAAAAGAGATTTCACAACTTGAGGAAGTTGTCATGTGTCAACTATTTGATCTTTTGTCACAGGGTAAACAGTAAAAACCGGATTGCACAGTTATTGAATAGGAATGCTTGTTTGCTGGTCACAGCAGCAACATGATGTTGCATCACAGCAAATATTGAGTCAGGTTCAAATTTCTCTGCAGGGTCTGCCGGACTAGTCTCTTTCAAATGAATGTGCTAACTGCAGTTTTTCGCATCAGACCGAAGTTGATCTGAATATGGATTTAGGCTGTCATGACTCGGTCACACAATGCAATAATCTTTGAGGAATCGCATTAGTTTAACTACAGCAGATCCATTCAGTCAGACAAGCATGACCCGCTAACATTTAACCACTAACCAGCGCTGCAGTCTGAGCTCTTTAAACTAAACACTTCATGCAAGCAATCCACAGAACTACTTTTAAAAGAGATGGTTATCCACATCCAGGCCACCAACCCATCAGTCTCCTCTGTGTCTGTCTTCTGTGCCTGTAGGTTTTCTTGAAGTGGAAACACTGACAGCTTCCTGCCTTGCACTGTGCGCCTGAAGCACAGCTCTGGTCTGGCCTTGCCTGGTTCTGTCCTTCTTGGACAGAGAAGAGACAATGTTCAGCTCCAGACAGGAGCCGGCTAAGTGCTTTTCTGTGATCAGCCGCTGCCTGCTCTGCTCATCCACCTCGTTAATATTACAGTTATTAATAAACAGTTATACACGGTTATATTAACGCAGCATTAATGTGGTGTTTCCACGTGACAGAGCAAAGATTGGCGCAGACAGAAGAAGTGCATTGGAGTGCGATTGGAGTGGGCACTGGGAGTGCACATGTGCTCGCATGCATGTGGGCAGGGATCTCAGATCCACTCCATGAGTCAGGGTCTAAACATCATTTCCATCCCAGGCAGCTGCCATTGAAGTCTTAAAATGATGGATAATTAACACACTCTGCCACGTTGAATGCCCGAGATCGGTTGGGGGAACAAGCCTGGCGGTCTCTGGGCAATATTATGAGGATATTTTCAGCTCATTACTCAGTGACCAGTTAACTGCTTCTGGTTGAAAAAAGGAGGTCTGAGATTAAAGAAAGAGCCTGTGTAGTACAGAAAGAGTGAGACATTAAAAAATAGGGGAAAAGATTAAGACATCAAAGGTATTTTAATCGTGCTGCTTACACAGGTTCACATAACATGTCCTTGCTCCAAGCACTAATATTATTTTTCAACCTCTGGACTTGAGGATAATAGAGTATAAAAACATTTGGTTCACAGAGGGTGAAAAAGAATTAAGGTCAGGGTGAAAGAAGGCTGTGGGTGTGTGGAAGGGTGACAAAGATGGATTTAGGCTGGGTCAGATACCGGCTGATGTCACAAGAGGGTGAAATTACCGCAGTGGTTGTCAAAGCTTTGATACACCACATTCCTCTGGCATTACTTTACTTTCATTCATGAAACATTCTTTCTAGGAGTTCCCGACCTGCCAATCACTGGCACCGCCTTGAGGGTTTCACTCACTCTTTCTTACATGTAAGGAGATCAAAATGTTCTGTTGCAGCAACCATCTACAGTGCTGCTTAGGGAAGGCGTGGTTGAGAACACGGTAACATCACGTCACTAAGTAACAACCTTCAGGGATGATGCACAGAAAGAGCGAAAGAGACGAGTTTTAAAATTTCAGCACATAACGTGATGAAAGTTTTTTGTGAGTCGTGAGGAAGTTAAAGCAAAGCAAACAGTGAAAACATAACCACTTGATCAGTTACGCAAATGATTAACAATGAGTCAAAAAGGAAAAAAAAAAAAAAAATCACAGTGCCACACTAATTACCTTTAGTGATGCTGAGCGTGTTGTCCCCACTGGCGACAAAGTCATAAAGTGCAACAAAGAGGTTAGGGTCGCTCTCGGCCGCCCCGAGCAGGTTCTCCTTGGAGCTCCAGCGCACCGCCTCTGTCAGCGCCGCCGAGTCCAGACCGAACGGCCTGTGCAGAGCTTCTGGAGGAAGACGAGGGGCAAGGGTCAGGGAAAAAGAGAAAAGAAGCTTTTAGACTAGAAAACAAAATGTGACTGACAATTCAACATCACTCACACAAGTTGAAAAAAAAACAGTCATAGCCAGAATCACAGACAGTAAAAGGTGCACTGAAAGCCATTATAATGAGTAGTTTTTAAAATAAGTAGTTCTGTGTCTTATTACCACTCAGCACACACTGATCACAAAAAGCTTTACTATTCCAACACTGTCTTGAGGCAAAAATTACTTTAGCAGCAGGGAAGCCCAGTTGTGAGACTGGTGTCCTTTGACCAAATAATACAGATTTAATTCTACACAATTCCAAGAGTCCATTGCGCTGATGGTCTACCTGTCAGTCCAAGTGGTTTCCCCTGCCTGAGCCCTGTGTGGAGGGGACGGCTGCTCAGAGCCGCCCACTCTTCCTCAAAACTGCTGCTTGCCTGCAGGCACCTCAAAGGCATTACTTTAACCAATCCTCTCTCTGAAGAGTACTGTTATCACGGGCTACACAGAGGCCTGTCGTGTCTAGCCCAAACCAGGTAAGATCTGAGGTGGGAGTGCTTTTGTGTGTGTATTTAAGGAGAGCAAGAGGGAGGAGCCACAACACAGAGAGGAAAGATTCTCTCCCTACACAGGAGGCAATGATTACCATAGCTACAGCGCACACACACACCCACAGACACACAAAGAACTAGTACATGCGTAGCTACGCGTACTACACTCAACAGCTGCTGCCAAAGTCACTGCATGTCTGGACAGCTGCTGAGCGAGTGGGAGAGGAGGGTGGCGAAACAGAGGGACGGAGCACAGGGAATCTGTCTGCAATACGATCAACTTTAAAAAGGAGCAGCCATATGTATTACTGTTTTCCTTGCTTCAAAATAAATTGAAAAAGAGGCTCAAACTTCAACCAAGCAATATTTCAATTGGTTGTTTGTAAAATAACGTGCAAATGATTTGATCTTACTTGTAATAGAACGGATTTCGGGTGACACTGCATGTGATATGTGCAGTTTCATTTCATATCTATTGTATCTTCTTGTTTTGTTTTGTCTTATTTGTCTGTCTTTTGTTTGGTCTCGGCTGTTTTTAGCAACACTTGGTTTATCTTCCATTGTGTTGGTATTGTTGTATTTTGTTGTTATAAGACCCCCTTGAAAATGAGATGGACATCTCAAAGGGCTATTTCTAGTAAAGAATTCCAAAGAAAGAAAGAACTGTGAATATAAAACAGGAACCAGTGTAAAACCATGGCTGTGACTGACACAAATTCAAGAGCAGATTGTGAAAATTACCCACTAAAGGTAAACAAATATCTGAACGATCCCACTCGGCTCGTTATTGTTTCCCTTCAACTTTTTATTATCAGACCATAATGAGTAAGTCAGCAAGAATGTTGGAGGCTTTTCACTCTACAATTCTTAGACACTAGATACTCAGCCATCTTAAATACTTCAAATGGTCCATGTATTTTTAACGTACCAAGCGAACACTATGTTTCATTGCTGTAATCTCGCAAAGTTGGGGGAAATTCATCAAATAATTAAGCATTTCCAACTGTTAGTCTACACCATGTGGCAAACACGTGCCACACATTCTGATGAAAGCAGACATGTGAACAGAGTGATGTTCAAATCAATTCTCTCAATATCTTTCTCCTTTGCCAAACAGTTAAGCTCTATATTGTCTAGTCTGTCCACACCTATACACGTGTTGCCCACCTTTGTTCTGGACCAGCATGCACTGCAGCGCGGCACTGGCCGTGACCTGGCTCAGCCACAGTTCCCAGTACATCTTCAACCCTGGTTTGTTCAGCTATCCAAAGACACACTGTGGTTTCCTCAATCCGCTGCGCTGACCTCTAGAGTTGTTGCAAAGCTCGACTGTGTCTATGTAGCCTCAGACGATGGCTGAAAAGCACAAGTGTTCATTCTCCTGGCAAGTTAAAAAAAAAAAGAAAAAAAAAAAGGGAGCAGCTACTTCTTTAAACCATCTCCTTCGCAGTGGGAGTGCAAATGCTGTATGAGAGGCAATCGGAGAGAGACGGAGACCCCCCAGACTAAGTATTTACCCACGCTGTCCTTGAATCAAACCACCCAAACTTCTGAAGTTACATCGGTGCCTAGCAGCCTCCTGCTGGGAAGCTTTGATGTGGCCTAAGGGAGTCAAGATTTCCAAGGTCCATCTGGAGAGCGCAGACATCCATGACTGATGTTCTCTGCGGCTTAATGCACTGAAAGGGATGGCAAAACGTGGCAGAGAGAGAGAGCGAGCGAGAAAGGCGTGGGTAAAGTGGGGGGCATGTGTATACAGAGGTTGGGGGGGTAGGGCAGGGTGTATGGTACGGAGGAAAGTTGAGCTGAATGTGACATGTGTGCATGTGTGTTTAAGTGCATAGTGGTAGTGTAGTGTGTCAGACCTGGACCAACGCTGTGGCTAACAGCAGATGGCTGGTCTCGTTCGCCCTTGGGTGGGAGGTGGCGGTGGATGTGGTGGTGGTGGTGGTGGGGGTCCTGTTTACCCACAAATTTTTTTCCCCCCCGTGTGTACGTGTGAGTAAATGTGTGTTAATGTGTAAGGCTGCATGTGCTGTGGCCAGGCCGAGCCAACTGTCAGAGCTGCTCCTCTTACACAGCTACATATCACACCTCAGGAATGTTTTTAATGAAATGGAGATATTATGCCATATTGTACACATTTGTCAAAGGTCTCCATTTGAGCAATCTTAATTCCAGTAATCACAAGCAAAGAATGTAACACAAAAAGAACCCTCAGTCACTTAGTCACGTATTTCAAGGCCCAAATGAAATAACTTAATTACATCATATTGTTTTCATAGCATGATCCAGTTTCATTAAGTGGTCATATGTTTTAAAATGCTTCTAAATCCTTCTTATATCAGACAGACACCAAGATGCTGTTCCACTTGGCCTAGCTTAGTCCTTATGCGCTGAATCATTTGACTGAGGGAGCAGTTGGTCTGCGTGGGGTATGTCGTGTGCCCGTCTGGGTGCCTCAGAGCGTGTGTGCTGTGAAGTGGAGCACATGTGCCTTCTGAAGAAAACTACGGCTTTGTGTAGAGCGCAGCAGAGAGAGGGTCTTCGCAAGTCTGAGGGGCATGACAAGCCTGCAGCCCCTAAGACAGCTGGGACAGAGGTGACCCTGGCCCTAAGGCACGCACACACACATCAATTGTGACACTATCTCCTTGGCTATGCCACAATCCTGCAGCTTCCCCTGCAGCTGTCTGTACGAGAGTTTGTGCCTCCATGTGTCTATAAAGCTTTTACTTCACCAACCTGCCACTTTGTAACAAAGTATTACAATACAATCACTTACACACCCTAATCAAAAACAATACAGATCGTATCTGGAGCACATGAGCAGCGAGGTAAGGACGTATTTATAGCTGCTGGGAACAAAACATGGCAGCATGACATCCAGAAATAACTCTGCAGAGCACATAGTGATGCTGGTGCGGCAATAGATAGCTGGCTGCCTGCAGGAAGCCCTAACAAAAACCTGAGACAATGCTGCGGATGAGACTTACGCACACAAGACATTGCATAAGCTTGGAGGACAGGCCAGATCAGATCCTGCGGCAGACTCACAGACAGAAAAGGCGAAGAACACGGGAGAGTCATAGATTCCTTCAATAAAAGAGGAGTGGTGCAAGAGAGAGATGGATTTCCACTGATCTACTGTATCCTGTAATCTAGTACGAGCATTTATTAGTCTTCTGATATTCACTGAGGATCACAATGTGTCTCACTGATAAACCAGGCTGTAACATCGTTTTTTGTTTGAACTGGTTAATAAACACAGCATGGACGTACTGTTGTGATTTCAACGAGCGATTTTACGGGACATTTTAAGATGTGTCACTTGCGGGAATTTTTTCAAGAGAAAAGCCACAGACTCTCGTCCAGTCAGATTAATTGACAAAACCCAAAATGGCTCGGACTGGTTTCCTTAGCATGTGTACAGCATATGAGATACTAAAAATTTTTAGACTGTATATCGACACATGATATATATCTCAATATTTTTAAATCTTCTCAGAGGCACTTTGTTAATACTTGAACTGGGAGACAGAATCGAACATTGCAAACATTACAAATTCCCGCTCTGTTGTGACAAAATTGTAGGGATGACTATTGGTACTTTCAAAAAATATTATCACAATGCCATTTTTGATGAATAATCATCAGTAAAGGAGAAAGGGTCAAAGGTCCTTCACATTAAAAAGTTTGAGAACCACTGGTCAAGGTGATTGTGATGGGCCTTTTTTTCCCCCTTTGTGTTGTATAGAGAATAAAAGAGTCAAACATTGATTGATAGAATAATCAAACTATTCATAATAATTAAGAACTAAAAACTATTGATTACTATTAATTTGAACTATTTGTTTTTTTCACATTTATTTATTTATTTATTTTTTTACATGCACATTTGCAATTGCTTTTGGCATTATTGTAACTTTACAGTAATGCCAATAAAGCCTGAAATTAAATTGAAATAGAAAATAATCAAGATATTAATTAGTAATGAAAATAACTATTAGCTCCATCCTTTTCTAATATAACCAGAACAGAATACAAGATACAACCAAGCACTGCTGGGTAATCCAGATAAATAAATACGAGGAAAAAAACAATAGTTGAACTGCATGTGAGTTAACATTTTGTTTCTAATAAGTAAAAAAAAACAGGATTTATAAGCAATGCAGCTACAGTTTGAAAGGCAGTCTATAGATAACCCGTTTCTCAAGAGGAGAGAGAAGAGCCAGTTGTTTTTCATGAGGAGTGGACAAAACGACAATGGCTTCATTATTGCAACATCACAAGTGTGTTTGTGTGAACTGGCTTCGGAAGATATTCCCCTTTTTAGTGTGAAAACACAACACTTCTTCTTCCTTGTATCTGTCTGACACACCCAATGAGTTTATCAGCAGTGGTACCAGTATATATAGCATTACCATAAACTTTACATGTGTAAAGTTGTCGCATGTCAACAATCACACATGTCCACACTGGAAGATATATATTTCCCTAAATCAAACCCCCGCCTTTAACACATTAGTGAGTCACAAACCTCTCTTGAGTCAGCCACTGCACATGCATACAAGTCGCTGCCGGGAAGCCTGCGGATGTTCTCTACTCAGCTCCATCTATACCACACATCATCGAGCCTGCTGTGTACATGGAAACACGCCAATTAGGGAATGGACAAACACCAGTCTCAGCCTAAGGGCTTGTGGATCATCCTTGAATGGAGAAGAATGGAACCCTCACCCATGGCTAGCGCTGTCCCTCTCAGGGCTTGTTATGGGTGAATAATTGGCTCTAAGTGCTTCCTTTTAGGTGTGCTGGAAACAAAGCTAAGTGCTCTTTTATGTGACAGCAGAGAGGATGCGTGGCATAGGATGACTAGGAAAAAAACTCCTTAACTATGCTCATGTGAACTGCTTCACGAATATTTTTCAATACGACGGAGTTCATCTAAAGTCATCCTGTCTCTCTGACCTGTTAAATGCAGGAAACATGGCGCCTGTGCTTAAAAATATCATTAAATGAGCAAAAACACATCTGTGGGTTGCAAACTTTAGACTTGCTCAATCCTCAAGTCAAAAAGAAAGTGTGTTGTTCTGTTCAGCAGTAGCCATAAATTCATTCCAAAGAACACTGAATGGAAATTTTAAGCCAACATGACTACAGTAGATGTCAGAGCACTGTCCTAACCGGAGATCTGCCCGCTCTTGTCCAGCACATTATGTAAGCTATGTGGATGATGTAAAACGTCTAGGCGTGTGTTTATTTATGTTGCAGACTCCCCACAGGTAAAGAGGTGTGTTCACCACAGAGGATCTCTCCGCTAAAAAACCAACAACAAAAAAAAAAAGACACTTTGCCTTCGGGTTTTCTCTACTGTTACAAGGTTTTGGCACAGTAGCCAAACTGTTTTGGGCACCACCTACACAGAATGAATGTAAAATCAATCTGGAGAGCATTAAAACTAAATAAATGACTTTTCCTATATCTAACAGTTGTAGTTGGTTCACAGTGAACTTCTGTGGCAGGATTGGTCTCTAAGCTTTTTGTTTGTTCTCTGTTCAAGCTTTCCCAACTTTTAAAACACATATATAGTAAAATACTGGGCCAAAATTATGTGACAGTGCACAAGGAAAAAACGCTGTCCTCATTGTCTCCTACACTTGCTTTGCTTCTTTCTTCGCAGCGGGGGTTTTCAGGAGAGTCTGCAGGCTAATCTTAATGTCTGAACAGCTAATCTGTGTGTGGTGCAGTTAAGCTGTGTTGGGATATATGTTTAAGATGCTTTACAATGACTAATTTTAAAGAACTGACCGTAGCCATATAGAATATACTTTCCCTGCGCTCAGTCAGATAGCTGACATGCCTCTGGCAGCCAAACGAGCCCAGTGGGGCGTTCGCATTCAATGTAAAGTATGTGCCAAGCCATTTCTCACTTACGCGGTTTCTCTTCTCATCTCACACATACTGTCTCAAATTCAAACTGGCTTAAATGCTTTTTTTTTTTTTATCTAAAGCAATAAAACACATAACACATCAGTGAAGCATCACGGTTGCAGAATTACTGTTCATTTAAAATGACTGAACAAAAGCTAAACAAGTAACCGAAAATGCATCATTTAGCAAATCACAAAAAGTCATGTGAGCATTCACCATTTTAGCTCTCTCTTCACTGAGCATTAGATGGGATACTGAAGGACGGCAATGCCCGCAGGACACCGAAATTAGGGTTTTCTGACTGACTGGTCAGCTGGTGGGCGATTACACTGAAGGAGTAGAATGTGCTGGATAATCCTCAGAAAGAGCTGCACCACATTACAACTGCACTGACAAGGACGGACAGACGGAGTGACGGCGTTAAGTGAGAATGTGTATATGCATGAGCATGCATGTGGGTGTTTACAGTAAGTGTGTGCAAGTGTGCATTTCCAGCCAAGTCTCCAGCCTGCAACCCAGGAGATAAGCAGCAGTGATACTGCCAGCAAGAGAGGACTGATCCTGGAAGCAAATCACCGCTTAACAGGCTTGGCACAGGAACTGCCCCCCTTTTTTTACCCGTTATCTTTTTTTTTTTTCCTCGCTATATCCTTGCAGTTTAAGAGTGAACACTGTGATTTAACCAGAAGCCACTAAAAAAAAACAATTTGGCTAGACCTCTCTACAAAGTTAAAGAGCTTTTGAGCTGACAGATGCAAGGGGTGGTTTCGCCATCTGCACAGCCAATCACTCACAGTTCTGATTAATCCTCACTCTTTAATGATAAAAGCTGCAGACTGCAGAGGCCAAAGAATAAAAAAAATGGGATGAAATGGGTTTTAGGAAATACAGAAGGGTGACTGGCGGCAGATGCAAAGTCTAAAGGCTGCAACTTGCAGTTTGTGTACGGAAGCAGTCACTATGATGTAAATTTTTATACGAGAAAACGATAACAAAATAAACAAGACAAAACACAAAAGTGATGTTACTTTTCAAAATCTCCTGCAGTTATTGATCAGTTTCTTTAATTCTGATTACAAGCAGATGAGACAAATCTCTGACTTGTGAGACATGGGATCTAATCTGGCAGAGCTGGGCAGCTGCAGGGACTGACAGCAGAGGTTCAGGCTGGGGGATAGAGAGGCTTGGCAGTCAGCTGTAGTACAGGGCAAGCTTGGGATCAGAGCGAAGGCACAGCCAACATAAATTATTTAACAGCTATTAAAGGATGCACAATGATTCATGCAGTCATCAAGCATATACTATGTTTTAATATTAAAATGATCTACACAGAGACACTATGTCTCTACACAAACATCAGTCTAATCAGTCAGACTCAGTTTTGCTCAGATTTCTAGCCAGTTTGGCCCTGGGGAGGTGTGGCCATGGCTCCTCCTAGTGGTTAATGGCAGTCATTTGGACTGAGTATCAAAGTTTTTGATCCACAAATCATCTTTACTCTGGAATATTATCTGGTAAAGCCTATTAAAATCTCACCCATGCCGACAAAAGCATCTAAAACTTGATTTTCCCTAGATATCGCAACGGCCGCAGTGTGACTTATTCTGGTCGTTGGGGCTTTAGCATATAGAGTCCACAGAAAAGTGGATTTGTCTCTAATCTAATTTCATGCGCGATGCAAATCAGCTTAAGACCTTGGATCCTGGATTCAGGCATCTCTCTTCTCCCGTGGACAGCTTTAGCAGTGCTGCACTTCAGGCACAGCTGGCTCCACATTCACTATGAGGACTGCTGCCAAAAATTATTCAAATCCACTGATCTGCCCCAATTTTGTATGATCTGTTGAGAGTAAAAATAGATTTGCCAGCTGCTTTGTTGATTTTAAAATAAGAACATTCTGAAGCGCCGTCATTGGTTTGTTATACAGTCAATATGCCAATCAGGCAGACTCACGCTGATTTTTCACGAGCAAGAAATAGGTTTCATTAAACTAAAATACACAATGAAGAACACTGAAAAGCATCATTTGTAGGGCAACTTTGCTATGGCCTCATCAGCAAAGCCAATTTTTCAGCAGATTCGCCCCACTGTGTCGATTCAAAAGTACTCACCCCACTGCAGTGTGTCTGATGGGTTTCAGAGGCGATCTCTGAAATCCTGACAAGGCCAAAGGGGTGGAACCATCAATATGTCGTATCCACTAACTCCCCAATACTGCACCTCCATCATTTCTCACAGGAGAGCCTGACTCCCTTCAAATCAGCACTGAGGCAATCTGCTCCTTGTGTGTCCTTGTTTAGCTCAGTGCTTTCTAGCTGACCTCGCTGTCTAGTGGTGTAAACACTGGCTTGCAGGCAGACAGGGATGCTAAATTAGTGATGAGCTGAGGAGAACTGCTGCACACCTGAGCAGGGGACAGGAACTGACTCACCTTGTCTAAGGTGAGTCTAGAGGAAAGTGTCTAGGGGAATGGAAAGAGAAAAGGCCGCCAAACTGGAACCTAGGCGTTGAAAAATTCACTCGAGTAGAGAGATATGAAGAGAAAGGAGAAGTAGAGGCCACTGTGCCGCACATATTAACAGCCAATTTACACCAATGGCCTCCAGAACTTTTGTTGGTCCTGCTAAAATGGCGCAGTGGGTCTCAGGCATACTGATAGAAACTCCAGTGGAAGTGGAAGCGTGTGCACATATGATACCCACTGATAGTCAGTGGAAAGACAGGCAGCGGCACACAGGCATGACTTCAATAGAAAAAAAAAAACCCACATTCTTCACAGACTGGCACCTTTTAATTACACACCAAGAGGGCATCACTTAGCTTTTGAAGTATGCTAGTATGTTATAAAGTGGTTATGAAACTGAATTAATAAATCCACTTCAACATGTTGATCTCCAATAACTTTCAGGAGGAAACACTCTGAAGCCATTCTGCCATTGAAAACATCATTAAAATAGTAAAACACACACTGAATTATATTTGCTGTCAAACCAACACCTAACCCCACTGGTTGACTCACTCCTATGCTACGCATTTATTCTTGTACTTCCTTTTGCTGCCGTGGCACTTCATTTTCTCTCTATGGGATCAATAAAGTTTATCTGAACTTCCTCTTGAAAACCCCAGGCGACATGAAGTCACTGTTAAACAAACAGAAATCAAACCTAGTCACTTCATTCATCCAGATTATTGAACGACAGAAAATCGCTGTTTGATTCAACCTTAACACTGAATACGGATACACAAATATAAATTCAAGGAGCTGTTTGCTTGAGGATTTTGTTATTATATGTCATATATACAATAAAGCATAAAAAGAAATCCTTCTTTTTTTTTTTTAGTGGTTATACTTAATGCAGCTGCAGCACATCAGTCTCACCGTGCAACTCGTATGTCTGATTTATTGATATTTTATATATTAGCCTAAATGATGAAGTTGTTAATAGAAAAATACCGATTAACAAATTCTGAAATTTTTTTGAGCCCTCACACTTACTGTCTTTGTAAAAATCAAAAATAGCCTTCTACATAGAGCAAGTCCAAAAATCACTCATAATCATAGTGTACGATAATGTGGCATCATTATCACACAATAATGTGGCATCATTATCACACAAATACACTACCAGAAAAAAGGCACTTTGATAGTCAGTGGAATACTGAGTGCACAGTCCCAAGCTTCCTCACTTAAGAGTCTTTGTTCTATTATTGTGTGCTTTGAAGAGTAGCAGTCTCCATGCAGAGTGGCTATGTGACTGCATCCTGGCTGCTATAAAAAGGCCACTCCTGCCCCAACATCGAAGAGAACAGAACAACACAGACACTGAGTGGTGCTGCACTTAGCAAGTCCGTCTGTCTGTGTCTTTACTTCAAGTTGGTGAGGGTTACTTTTAAGATGTGCCAGCAAGGAAATGGGAATGTGTTCCATTCCCAAAAGCTTGCACCTTCTATGTGTCCTTGTCCATTGCAGTGGCGTGAGGAAGTTGGGTCTGGGACATCGGCGGAAACTAGGGAAATTACACCAGCGGTCTTACATCTATGTAACACATGTGAAACGATCATCCACTGGGGGACACTTCAGAGCGAGAAACAAAGCCAACAGGAGAGGTAGGCAGACAGACATCAAGCATCCCACAAGTTTACACCCAGAGGGCGCAATCAATCTAAGCACTGGACGTCACAAACACACAAAGAAAAGTATGGGTAAACCTGCACTGTACTGACAATAATGCTATTGTGCATACTATCCAGTAGACATCATGTCATCCTTATTACTTACAAGCTCAAGCACAGCGACTGAGAGACCCTGCCTGAGGGGAGAAGACTAGGAGGACGGAGGCAGGCCATCTAGGGCATGGACGGACTACTGCTGGACTATTTCTCCATGACTCACAGAGTCAGATAACGATATCAATGCCTTGTGATTGCACTGAGGCAGGAACAAGGTTGATGGGAGGCATTGCCACACCTCTGTTTTTTTGGTGTCCATTATATATTACTGTTAACACACTTCATTCCTGTAATACATAAGTTACCAAACGAATTTCCCGATCATGTAAGAGGGTAGACGTCAGGATTGGGTATTAAAATATAATCACTTAAGAGCAGCTTTAAACTTTGATGGCTGCATGAGAGCAATCTTTTAATGACAAAAGGTGACTTAAATAATTCACAAAGATTTCCCATTGGATCAAACTGTGCAGTCAGCTTGCCTTGAGTTTTGTAACAGTAGACAATATGAGACAGAGGAATTAAGTGAGCATGTAAAAACCACTAGGTATGTAATGTGAGCCTGTGGTGGCTGCCTTAGTGAGTTACTGGGGCGGAATTGCTACTCAATCTCCGGAGGCAAGAATCACTGTTTACCAAACCAAGGATGACAGAGAGTGGCTTTAGTGGAAAACAGAACTAGCTAACCTCCAGACATGACCCTCAGGCTGAGCACAGCAGACTCTTCCTCTTTTCAAAAACATTGTCTCTCCTTCGGGACCATTAAGACACTTGCAGCACTGTCCTCACATTCTGATATATCAGTGCCAAATCTAAACAAATTAGTTACCTTTCTCCTAATTATAAGGCCTCCTGTGTTTATACGGAGATAATGGACAAATTAACACACATACAGTAAAATGGATGAGACATGGAAAGCTAAGGTTGGTTGGCATGGCTATTTCCGCTAACGCGTCGTTGTCAAACTAGCATGGACTCTGCTAGCAAACGCTAATCAGGAGCGAACAAATATCAAAGTAAAAACTGACTCATTCAGCGTCACCCACGCCTTATTAACGTCAGTTACTATGAGTATTTCGTTACCTGAATGCTGAGTGAATATATTGATCCCTGGGTCGGGCACGTTGACTGCAGCAACCCTGCCTGGCGGTGTCCCGATGCTACTTCCGGGTTCTCGGGGTCTCCTCCCGGCGCCGCTCCCCCGGTTCCCCTTCCCTTGGTGCGGTTGGGTCGCGTGGGGCTGTGGTGGCTGGAGTCCGGTCGATGTGCCCTCACCGACACGGCCTACCTGTTGTCCCATCCCGGTAGTCTGGCTTAAGGACGTTCGGGACGAAGCGAGCAACCCCCCTGTGCACCTCTGGTTCACATTCCCCCAAGCTGTAGCGGCCTGGCCCAAATAGTCTTCCTCAATCCCCTCCCCGCTCTTCTTCACCGAGCTAACGTTAACTAGCCAGTATTAGCTCGCCTGGCTAGCCTGTTAGCTAACGTTAGCAGCTATCAGTGAAACCCACCCACCCTGCCTTTAACAATAAAATCGCAACCGCGGCGTCTGACAGCGATTGTCTCTATTCCGGTGATCCAGATGGTATCCAAGCAGACACTGACAGTACCCGACGAGCGAGAACAGTCAAATCTGGAGCTTTTCAGAATCGTTTTGCCGTTGTCCGGCCGCTACGCGCCCCCTCTGACGCCGCCATCTTTACCGCAGAATAGAAGATGTGTTGCACAAGGCGGGGGGTTCGCCACGATCCACTGTCACCGTGATCTTCCACCTCCCCAGCACCAACACCAACCGGGTCTCAACAATTGCCGAGCACTGAACCTAACCGGCGGGGAGCTAATGTGGGCTCCAACCCTAAAGTCATTGAGAAAAATGCAAAGCATTTAAAAACACCACCAGCTATCGTTATTACCAAGCAAATGTAAAATGATGTAATATAATGAGTTCTCCAAAGGTTTAAATTGAT
>JAPZDX010000020.1:16878517-16889370 GCA_029783625.1 Naso annulatus | reverse complement strand
TGTAGCCAGGGATACCAGCGATGCCCCTGACTCCTTTATTTCCCTAGTTACAGCAAAGACAGCAACATTAGAATTACATGTACATTCTCTCTACCAATGAACAAATTGTGTGTGTGGTCTTGTTTCACTGTAGTTGTGAGGTTCTGAAACGTGGAGCCCACTATGCCTGTGGGGTCCAACTGGCTTTATGGGGACCACAATGGTGTGCTCCACAAGTTTAAATGACTGTTTGAAGATAAAGACTTGGTTTTAGGGCTAGAGTCACTGTTAGGTTATGGATATGGTTATGGTTATGGTTATGGTTGGGGTTGGGGTTGGGTTAGGGATTAAGTTGGGATGGCTATGGGAGGCTAATGTTATGGTCCCCATAAAGACAGGTATGCAAGGCTGTGTGTGTGTGTGTGTGTGTGTGCTTGTGGTGGAAGCTGACTCTGACCTTGGCTCCTTTGTGTCCTCTGTTACCCTGTGGTCCTGGCTCCCCTTGATAACCCTAAAGACAGAGAAAAAAGGGTTTAACAAATAATTGTAAAAATTAGTGTAAATTAAAATGTTAGTGTCAAATAGTGACAATTTTACAAAAGAGTTTGGTTTTTGCATATAGCCAATAATTCTGTAATACCCAAGGTTAGTAATTTGACAAGTTAAAATAGCGTGAGCTAGCTTTCAGAAACAAAAAGCTTAATGCAACTGTACTTAGACATCCAGTCAGATGAGTTAATAGATACAAAGATACAAATACATACTTGGGCCTCCACAATTTTAATCCTCGTAAGTCCAAGTCACTCTTACCCACTCACCCAGCTCCCCTTTGCTGCCTTTTTCTCCTCTGTAGCCTTTGGGACCCTTTGGGGACAAGCAGGAAGTAAATTTATCATGCTGATACAGGACTGCTCTTACATGTATGGATGGAAAATACATATAAAGTTGTATTAAAGGCCACTTGATGGCACTATAATTATAAAATACACAAATATTTTACATGTCTCTCAGAGGATTTACCTGTTCTCCAGGTAAGCCTGGAGGGCCTGGAGCAGCGTTCTTTCCTGGGGTCCCGTCTGCTCCAGGTCGACCCTCAGGACCTGGCAAACCTTGTGGTCCAGGACTGCCCTGAAATAAAACACAACATCTAATGCAGTTTGCCTGGTCTTAGTGGAGAAACACTTAATTTCAGAGGTCAGAATGGGTGTTAGCAAGTCTAGTCTTTAAGATACAAATGCATTGCTTATGGTTTTAACATCAGGCAATGATAGGACCGGTTGTAGTTTAGCGATATTACTTATAATAAAATAATAATAATGATTACAATAAATATGGTCTAAATAATACAGTTTGTAATGCTTTAATCAAAATTGTTGTTATTGTTAATGTTTATTGTAAATATTTTGTCACTAACAGTGCAGAAACAGTGACTATATATGCATTAGGTTTAGCATAGCCCTTCTACATGAATGACCCCTGATGAGGTCTAAGTACAATAATTCTTATTGAAGAGTGTGTGATGTGTGATGATCCCACAAGCTTTGGACTCTGATAAGCTGCAAATAAAATAAAAGTACCTACGATTTTCCCTTGCGGCCCTTTTCGTCCTTGTTTCCCGGTGATTCCAGGTGGACCCTGGAATGCAGAATTAGCCACACAAGTTCTTTTACAATCTCTCTGTTTGGTATTTTCATGATATTATAAAGATTAAATGCTGTCCACTTACAACTGGTCCATCATCTCCTGGAGGTCCTAGAGGCCCCGGAGGGCCTTTAAGTTTCTGAAAATTAAAACAGACAATAAAAATGTATTGAAGCTCAGTCTAAACATACCATCATTGCACATTGTAGTGTATTCCCTTTACATAAGACACACTGTAAATAAAGTGATAATACAGTATGTTGTTGGAGTTAGTTGTTGTTCAGCAGCTGTGCACAATTTTGAAAAACTGGATTCCAACTAAATTGTATCATTGAAAATATTATTTAAATGATTAATTTTAAGTGTATTTATTTTCCTCAGACAAACACTCACTGGCCAGGTAGAAATCAGCTTTTTATAGATCTTCTTTTCCTGGGAGGAAATGACAGAAAAAATATTACTTTCATATTGTGAATGTATTTCTCACACAAATGACCCTCACATAGACTTACATTAAATATAACAAACTTTTAGAACAATTACTTAAGTATGAGAACTGTATTTATCAACAACAAAGATGAAATTTGCAAATTTGCCATCATAATGTAGCACCTTTGTCTTTTTTTTGGTACAGTATATAAAATCCTTTACAATAAAATATACAAAAGAGTCGAAAATATGTCAAAATATGCTTGCATTAATACTGAAATAATAAGTGAGTGAAAAAAATGAATAAATGTAACCAACATTTGCATGCTAGTACAATGCCACTAATATTATAAAACTGGTATTTTGTGAAAGCTCATTATACAAACTCCCACAGTAGCAATAGCTGTTGTATTGATAAAATGTTACTTATTTCAACTGATCTTTACTCACACTTTCATATAAAGTCAAACAAGCATGTAGTTCCAAAGGCAAATGGTTACAGGTGCAAAGCTACATCAACAGTTTACCTTGAAAGCCTCCCACTCCTCCTCAGAGGTTTTAAATACGGCAATGGCAGGCATTCCAGGAGGACCAATGGGGCCTCTGTATCCCGTCCTTCCAGTCCTGCCCATAACACCTTGATAGCCCTGAGAGGACAGAAAACAATATGTTACTCTGAGTGAAAAACAGTATGAGCTAAGATTACATTTGCCACCTTTTCATTTACATTGACAGAAATGAAATTCTTGCTTCAGAATTCAAGGATGCATTTATTTATTTCTGACCACTAGGTTGCAGGAGAACACAAAAAACTGACAAAAACCAGCCTGTGGTGTTTACTGCTTATCGAGCACTTGGGGCTGTTGTCGTGACAATCACCTTCCCTATCTGAAATTAATAGTTAAAGACGATTTCAAACCTGTGTCATCTGTGTCACCTGTTGGGTGTTGTTGATTATCTGACAAAATGAAGAAGCAATGACCAACAAACATAAAGTAATTGTATAACTAATATGATGCAGGAACTGGAGTTTTGTTTGTTTCAGTAAAGTAGACTATTTGAAAGTTGTCATAATTTTTTTTATTAGTGAGAATGGATATAAGTCATGCAGGGACAGAATTTAAATGTATGCTTAGTATTTGATAGTTAGGCATACATAACATAAAGGATATCAACATTTATTGATTTAGTGGGATTTGCAAAGTAAAGTTCTAATGGGTAATGTAGCAAATGTGCACCTCTTTCAATACAAGACTGGGTAGACACCTAGACACCCACAGAATAGACCATACTTATCATACTTATATTAAAAAAGTAATATTTTTTTAAGTGACAGTGAAATTATTGATTAATTAGCTGTAAATTAATCCCAGAAAGTAATAGTTACACTTGGGTGCTAATTTAATTTATGGAATGCTTAATGAAAATACCATAGCCGGGTTAGCTTGTTAGCATCAAGCTAATGTTAGCTGACAGAGAGCAATATAAGATCTCATTTGAGTGCTATTTCATTCTAAATACCTTACAAATGAAGAGTTAACATGCACTGTAGTTCAGCTGTTTAGCCATTTATTCATGATTTTTCAGTTGTTAACTATAAGGGTTGCAAAATTTAGCAGTATGTTATACATTATCTGTTTAGAACTATATGTCCTTTCACTTGATATAATGGTGATGTAAGAGGATTTTGTGACTTCTGTCTCATTTTATACCTACTTTGTCTCCTTTAGGCCCTGGGGGTCCTGGTAGTCCAGGTGGACCCTGAAACCCCTGATGACAGAGTGAGGTAGAACAGGTAGATCTGGACACAATCACTGACAAAAACAATGTAAACCCACTGCTGTCTGTGATGTATTGATTAAAGAAGGATGGGACAAACACTTTTGTTAAAGTTAAACTGCACTGCTGCACATCATTATCTCATAGAAAATAGACAGAGAAAGTAAAAAGGAAATGCACATTTTCCGCACATTTCCTATTATGTTAGGATTCTGAAAAATCTAATGTTTGCGCTTCGTGATCACGGATTGAGGCAAAAAGGAAAGTTCTAAGTTTAAGGTCACAACAGAAAACAGAATGAGAATCACTCAAATTTTAATCATTTTTATTTTTAGATCAATTCCCTAGATTGTTTGTTTATGCATCCAAAACATCATTAACACTGTGTACTTAATGCTACTGTAAATAAATTTGGCGTTTTAAGATATTCTCAGCGAGGACTTACAAAAAATATGCATCTTAAGATGAGAAAAAAAAATCTTCGATTACTGGAATTGAACATCTTATCGGGTATTGTTAATTTTTTCTTACCCTTTGACCTCTGATCCCAGGTCTTAATCCTGCACCGTAATGTCTGACTGTGTGCGAGGGCGGCTCATTGGCCACTTTAACCGTCTGCTGTGGGGATTCAGTCTCTGGTTGGCTGAAGTAGTCCTCACTGCTGACCTGGGAGATCCGATCAGGTGAGGTGAGGTTGTCAGTGTCCTTATCATAACTTTTTTTTTCCTTCTCTGCATGTCCTTCCACTTGGTTCTCCCCCTCTGAATCTATCTTATCTTCATCGGTTTCTGTTGCACTCTCTTGTTCTTCACTGGAAATTTGTTGCTGTGATGACGTTTCTGTGTGATTTGAAACATTTTCCAATGTGTCTGACACTTCCTCTTTTCCTATTATCCTGCTAGTTGAAACATTACTCCTCTCAGTCTTGTTGTTTATGACACTTGAGGCTTGTCCACTTTGCAGTGTTGGAATTAAAACTGTCTGAATCGGGGTTGGATTTGTCTGAGGTGCGGGAAAGTCCTCAGTTGCTGCTTCAGTAAGTGACACATTTTCTTCTGTCAATCTTAAGAGTATACCTGGTGGTGGTTCTACTGAAAGTGGAGGTTTAATATCTAGTGGTGATACCTCCTGTGTCACCTCACTCACTCCTCCATCAGATAAAGATGACATGGTGGTTGTGACAAGCCCTGATTCTGTGATATGACCTGAGGTAAGTGTAGGTATAGCAGCAAACTCATTGGAGAAAGATCTCTCTGAACTCGCAGTTTCTGCATCTTCCTCTGCAGCTTCCACTGAGACACCTGGAGCAGTGGGGTTTTCATGTTGAATGATTTGGCTTGAAATTTCTGTCCTAACACTTTCCAAGACAGATACATCTCTTGAGCTAAAGTCCTCCTTTTCAGCAATAAACGGTGGGTGAACTTGTGACGGTGGGTGAACTTGTGACGGGTGCTGCACTGTTTGAAGCGAGTGGACAGTGGGGGTTTTCTTTACGGTACTTCCTTCTGTGCTCCATGGTTCCTTGTTGTCTAATATGTCAGGGTCCAAATTAGAAAGATGCTCATTTCCTGTTACATTTGGAGGCTGTGTTTCGCTATCTTCATTTACTTCCTTACTCGTGCTTGTTGCCTTGTCCTCATCTCTGTTGGTTGAGCCCACAGGCTGAGTGTCTGTGTGAGCCTGTGTTGTCACTACAGCTGCAGTGTCTACATCCTCTGGAGCCGGATGTGACCTCAGAGGGGAAGTGATGCTCACTGGGCCCAGTGTTGGTGTCAGCTCAGTGGGACCAGCCTGTAGAGTCGTGTCATGAGAGGTATTTTCTGGTGTGGATGATACTCTGATCTCCTCATCAAAAGCCTCAACCTCCTTTAAAAAAATTTAACATAAGGAAAAAGATTACCCAGTGTTGCCAACATGCACTGTCTGTGCTGAACATTATTTAGCAGTCTTCAGTAGAAATAACAGGGAACAAGATTTATCAGTAAAATCTCTACTCTTTTCTAAGTGCCTTTTTAAAATAAGTCTTCTTTAACGTGCAGCTTTAATGCAAGAATTGATTCTTCCATTGCAGCACAAAAACTAAATTAAAACTAAATAAATAAGCAAAGGCAGTTAAGTAGAAACAATAATTAAATCCAGAAAGATTCAATTAAAAAAAATTGCATACAAGATATAAAGACCATAACTTTAAATTGTAAAACAGAAATTACATTTCAGTTCATGCTCTCTTAAGTGATGTAAAATGAATTTGTTTGGAAATGAAAAATGCAGAGAAATATGCTGCTGGTAAGATCACACATAAATACAACACACAGTTAATGTCCAAAACAGATCCTTCTTCTTCTTCTTTTTTTTCCCTTTAAATAATGTTAAAGCTAACGCTCCCTGTGTGTCTTCCACTGACAGACAGGAAAGGTGCTTTTACAGATGCTTCAGCAGAGAACTGTGTGATAAATATAACAAAGAACGAACATTCATATTAACATGTCCTCAATAAATAAGAATGAAAAACCTCTATCAGCTCATAGTTACAAACTGCAAACACAGGATGGATTGAGAGAGGCTGGGTCAGATTGTTGAGGGCCCTACACACTCCTCAGTTTACCAACACAAGTGTTTTTATGTATTTTCTCTTATACTATGTGTAAGAACTTTGTTTGCACGACATCCCTCTGCACTACCACTCAACTTTCAAAGTCTTTAACAGTAGTCAGCTTTGTTTTCATGAAACTGTCAATGAGCAAACACTGGTTTCACACTCTGAAAAATCATAGTGAAACTGTTTGTACCTGTGTGTCTGTCAGAGTCGAGCATGTGTTGCTGTGACAGTGCTGCTCTGCCACTGGAGGATCACCTAAGACAAAGATCATCTGCTGGATGGAGCCCTGAACACACCACAAGCACAAAGATAAACGTAAGACCTAGGGAGAGATCATGCCAAATCATAGCACTAGGGGGTGCCAGCTCTTACAGAAAGGTCACATCTTAATTTCTATCAAGTTACGCTGAACTTTTACAACCACACCTGTGGTGCAATGTTTAGAACTCTCCATGGTGACATCTTCCACACAGCGTTTTATGAATTTTACTTATGTGTGCAAACCTCCTCCAACCCCTTCTGTCACATTCACATGTAAACGTACAAACCTGTGAACTTGATGCAGAAATACTTAAAATGCTAGTGGAAAAAGACAAAAACAAAACCCAAACTAGCTGTAGATGATGTGATGTGATGATGAAGTGGTGCAAAGCCAATCAAAATGCCTACATTTATGTTAAACTTAAAAGCAAGGCAAAAGAAAGTTGCAGAAAAGAGTCAAGAGTGATTCTCAAAGGTATGAGATGTACTGTATCTATATTTTACTTAGTGTTTTTACAACATATTTTCACATGATCCAAGTCATCTTCAAATGCACTAAAAGTGACATTTTCACACAGTGATAATTAAAACTTTTGAAAGTTGTTTGGAGCCTTTTGCATTCATAATTTGCAAAAACATACAAAATCAAAACACGGCTAATTTTTCTGTTTCTTAGTTTTACCAAAGTTGTAAGAAATGCAAAATTTAACCTGAATCCATCTGAAACGTTTTAACAGAAAGTAATTACACAAACAATCAGACTTACCCAGCTCAGTAGCAGCAGCAGCACCACCACCGTAACACCCTGCATGGCTTCTGGTAAAGGAAACTTCTGTACTTCTCGTCTTATTGTAGCTGCCTTACATGCTCTTTCTGAGGGCTGCACTTTAAAAACACACACCCCTCCCTGAAGAACTGAGCCCAACGCTGGCCCGACCGACCACACGTTTACAGCGCAGGGAGATGATGAGATCAACAGACACGGCAGACACCCAAAGTCTCATACAGGCAATAACACAAATACAGTATGTACATACCCCTCTGTTCCTGTGGCAACGCAGTGCCAGACAGGTCAGGTTAATACTCAGCCTGTTAGCTCATAGATCTGTTGCTGTGCAGGTGTATGTCCTTTGTTTTCCATGATTGAGTGTTAAATCAGGGCAGTTTGATGGTAAAAGACTTTATAGAAAATAGAACCGTAACTGATGTGGGCTTTGGATGACCGATGGCATTATCTCATCAGCCTCTTTATTTCTATCATGATCTTATTTGTACTTTAACTTAATACGTACATACAACAGTCCTGAAGTTTTTAAAACAAAAGGCCTGAACTCACAGATATGGATGCTGAAGGGTGAGTAAGAACCGTGTGAAAAGGTTTATAAGCACTTTATTTCCTCTATTTCTGTAAAACAAGAAAATCATCTTTGCTCATAGAGATCCTGAGATTACATACTGTAGGAGGCTTTGTCCTTATTTCACAACAAATCAGCTAATGTTTTATGCTTCATTTGCCATTGAACTTCACACTGAGCCCTCCTTCCTCCCATCTTTTTTTTGTTCAGGGTCAGGAGGTGAAGACTGTGGCCCAGGTGAGGAATGTGACACGAATATCAGAAGAGTGAGGGGCTGCTGCCTGAGGAGGGGTTTGCCGGGTGAGGTTGAGACTTACAGTAAAGGGTGTGTGGTGCGGATGAGAAGCTCCTCCCATTGATGTCAGGCTGTAAGTGTTGACCTGCAGTTACAGATCCTGACGCCAGGGGGTGCTGTCCATTACACAGCAGTCACTCCAGACATCACTCCACAGGCAGGAAACTTGCCAGACCCGCTATAGTATCAAAGGATAAATGGGCTGAAATGGTAAAAACAGACTGCACAGATTTGTCTAAATATTCAACAAGCTAAAACAAATGCTCCAGAATAATTTAAATGGTAATAACCACATTTAAATTCTACACATAGTAGCTTTAGTGTTCGCTCTAGTTTCCCTTTGATGCTTCAGGGAGAGAGTTTGGTGGAATGGGACACAAGAGTGCTGACTACAGAAAAATCTAAATATATGCACTTAAACTAAATGACTCTTGAAAACTCTAACATTTAACTAAATATGATAATTGGATAGATAAAATAAATAATTGAGTTTTGGTAGTGAGAATTTTTAATAGAAATGACATCAATTAAAGCTACATTCAACTTTTCATCTTAACAAAAGCAGGTTTGGCGCTTAATTATTTGGTGTCAAAATACTTTTTTCCCATTTATAGCCTCACTTAATGATTTTGTTTCCCTTAAGTCTGTAGCATTCTTGAGGACAATGTGCCACATGTTGCTGTAACTACTGTTTGCCTACAAGGGTCCTAACAATAAAAACAACAGAATAATTTTCCTGTATATTATTATTTCTCTAATCTCTGTTGCACATTCAGTGGTGGATGCTTGTTTATGTCTTTATTTCTATTTTATGTGTTTTTGTGTTTCCTCACTCAGTGTTGTTTCCCGGCAGTGACGGCAGTGGTGGTCATGGCTCCACCTTCAGCTGAAAAAGCTCCTCCCCTTTTCTCCTCTTAAATAGCCAATAGCATCATCTCCTCTGACCACCGTTGACAGAAAAAGCAGATGCATCAGCACACTCAGCTCATCTGGAAAACTGTCATGCAAACGTTAGCACATTCAAAACTAAATGTACACATACGGGAGACTCACTCCATCAAATACAGACACTCATACAAGTGCTCACACACATTTTTACTTAATCAGTCACTGGACGTGGACAGCTGTGAGTTGAACACACAACGCAGTACAGATTTGAAACACACGGCTGTGGTGTCACAAAGAGACTAAAGACAAGAGCCGCTTCACATGTGAATGTAAACTGTGTCACAAAGCTGACACATTCAGACGGCATTAGTGCTCTCTGTGTAAACACTCAGTGTCAAGTTCAATAGTGAAGCCTTGAGCTAAATCCTTTCAACCTACACATAATGGAAAGAAAAACCATCCTAGATAAACAAGTTCTCTGCAGTTACGTGCGACCCTGTCAACTCTCTGAAAATGAAAAATGGTCTTTTGTAGTAAATGTGCAACGATATATGTAGGGTATCTAAAGCGGAAACACAGTCACTATTTTTTTTGAGTATGCCCTTTGTTTTTTCAATAATGGTATCATAAACCTCCGAAAAACACATTTTCTCATTTACCTTGATTTACAGTACAAATTTAGCAGTTTTTTTTTAAATTGGAAGCATTTTATCAAAGGACTTTCACTGTAATTTTGTCTATTAGCCATAATACAACCTAGACCACGTAATGCAAATTATTCAGTAATACAAATTACTAATGAAACACAACAAAAAAACAGCTGCATGTCCGCTTGCTCGTGGGCCTGGGCCTTTAGCTGAATGGAAACTGCAGCTGCCTGTTTTACGAGAGGGTCCTGCTTTGCATCCCAGCCTACCCGTCACTTGTGGTTTTGACCCTTTGCTCTATGGGGTGAGCTTGGACGTTGCACTAATGTAGTAATTCTTAAGTAAGTATTTTTAAGTATTATCTTGCCTGAGCTTGGATTATTTTAGTTATTTCCTCAACTGTTTCCTTGTTTGAGTTTTCTTTCATACATTCATTATCTGTAACTGCTTATCCTTTGCAGGTTCTCACAGGGGGGCTGAAGCAAATCCCAGCTGGTGTTGGGCAAGGCAAGGACGGAGTACACCCTGGAAAAATCACCAATACATCGGTTCAACACATAGCGATGAACAATTATTCACATTCACACATACGGGAAGAGTCACTGATTAGCCTCTTCTGCTTGTCTTCAGATTGTGGGAGAAAGCCGGAGTTCCCTGGAGGGAACCCACGCAGAGAACATGCAAACTCCACACAGAATGGAAAGGTTTGAACCCAGTACCTTCATGATGCGAGGCAGCAGTGCTAGCCACCCTGTTGGAGTTTTATTTGATTTATTTACAACAGATGAGAGGAATTGTGAGGTGAACGGGTTTTACAAGTGGATTTTTTCCCATTGAGCCTGAGGGACAGAGGGACAAACACTGGAGCTGTTTGCAGGGACAGTGCATCATAATGTCCAATTTGATATGCTGGACATTTATTTGCCGTTTTCTGTTACTGAGACAAGAAGCATCTGCCTTCATGTGCAAGAGCTGCAATA
>JAPZDX010000020.1:16853114-16866006 GCA_029783625.1 Naso annulatus | reverse complement strand
ATTTAACCTTGCCTCGGCTGCACGAAAGCAGGGGCATGAAAGTTACCATGGATTTTTATTCTTTACAGCGGGTGTAATCCAGACCATACTAACTGCCAGGCTTTATTAATCCTGCTGTGTCATTTGCCCAGTCAGCTGGCACTCCAGTCGGAAATAAATGTCTTTTACTGTGGGCAGCGCGGTTGCTTAGTGCTTAGCACTGTTGCCTCACAGCAAGAAGGTCCCGGGTTCGAATCCAGGTCTGCATGTTCACGTTGGCTGGGGAAGAACCTTTCTGTGGGGAGTTCGCATGATGGCGGGTTTTCTCCCACCATCAAAAACTTGCATTTTTAGGTTGGCCCAATGTGACGGCTCGCTCAGTCGCAGCGGCTCAGGACTAACCCTCCACTCTAACCTCGCAATTTCATTGTACAATTCATTGTATAATGACAATAAAGCTGCTTTATCTTTTCCTTTACCTTATTCTATGGTCTTCAGTGTTACTATTTTACTCATAACCATGATAATTTTTATAGTCATTCATGTGATAGTCATTTTTATTGATAGGTCGACTGTTAAATTGTGTTTATAAGGTTTGATTATAAACCTAATTATAAATATGATGTTTCTGGGTGGAGCAGTGCTTAGTATTTATTTATTTATTTTTGAATACTAACGCATTGAATTGGTTCACTACAGTCTGGCAGGCTTTTTCTCTCTGTTTAACTACAGCATATTTTCATATTTCCCTTTTTTGTGACATAAAATATGTTACACCTCCTAATAGGTTTGCCTTTAAGCTATTGTTCACTCATCAGAATTACTCAGACCTGGTTTGACATAGTCGCACCTTTTTATCCTGGCTTGGAAAACGTGTCGGACTTAGCCAAGATGCACTTATTAAAATAGCTCAAGCCTTGTTTTTTCAGTTATCCTGGATGTCTCAATTCTACTTTTGTGCAATACCCCTCAGGTTAAACCATTAAAGATGACTGTTGTTGTTTAGAGTAATCGTTCACACTCTGGTTTCCTTCTTACCAGGAAGGAGCTGAAGAAGATGAATGACACAAAGTAGAAGTAGGCGAAATCTGAACCACAGCCCCCCTCAGGGTCAGACATTGGTACTGCAGGGTCTGTCTCACACTTCTGTCCCCCCAGACACGACAACATGATCTCCTGCCATGACTCCCCTGTTGCACTCCTGGACACACACACACACACACACACACACACACACACACACACACACACACACACACAGACACAATATCAGTGGGTGGAGGGCTTAGGACTCGAGCAGTCCACCTCGCAGTTTATTCACAGTTGCGTCTGCCATCTGGAAGGTGCAATCAAAGCATCAGGACTCGCTTCACAGACAGCTTGTAGACACTGTAAATGTGAGAACTATAGTTATGCAGTCTAACACATACATTTACAGCTAACTCTTTATGCAGAAGTGCTAATGTGGCACCCGGTCTATGGAATGCTCTCTGCTCATACAGCCATTCCTCCGATCCAATGTCATATTTATGAAGATGCTGAAAAAGTTTTTATTCAGAGAGGCTCTCAGATAGGGTTTTGAAAAGCCTGTCTGAATAACTGCTGACCTTTCTTCTTCTTCTTCTTCTTTTTTTTTTTTGACTTTTATTGGCTCACACTGGCTTCATTGTACGTGTTTTGGATCTTTTGCACTGTTATTGTCTCTTTCTTTTTTCATTTCTTGATGCTGTAAGTTTAATCTGTTCAGCCCTATTTGTTATTTTTTAACACAACCTTTTATTTTGTGTTTTTTCACTTACGTGAAGCACTTTGTGATTTTGTATCTGTGAAATGTGCAACTGATCTCTAATAATGTTTAAGGTAAGTATCAATGTTTTACACAGTGGTTTTTTTATTTCTGGATTAACAATAAGTACAGAGTTATTCTGGCATGCTTCATTTCACAGATTTGAGGTAACCTGAACCGAAGGGATACACTTATAAAAAAAAAGAAAAAAAAATCAAGTTTAAAAGTACAAATAAACATAACATCAGCACTCGACACTCTGGTCCAGACAGCCATCTCTTTATCTGAAACGTGTCTCGAAAGCTTTTTGTTAAGGAGGTAAGTGGTTCACTGCGGCATCTATCTCCTCTGACACTGAGTGGCCTCTTGGGTACTTAGAAAGCAAAACAGCCTCTCTAATGTAAGGACATGCGTTATTTAATGAACCAAGCAGAGCAAATCATGTGTAGTCTGGGTCTCAGTTTAACAGAGACACAAAGTTGGTAACAAATATTAAGAGATGAACCTAAGACACTGGATTTAGTAGGGTGCTGAGTGATAAAGTGTTTACTTTCAGATTGGATCATGGGATAGCTCCCGCAAGTGTGTCTACATTGATCTGAAACAAACAACATAAAACCCAAAGCTTACCAAAGAACAGAAATTAAAATCAACAGGGTGTCCTACCTGAATAACAGCATCAGAGCACCAGAGAAGGTCTTGAAGTTATTGTGCTGGGTAATGTGAGTCTTGTCATTTAGCTGAATGTTCCCAAACACCTGATTCACACAGAAACACACACACACATATGCAAAACACACACAAACAGGTAGGGTATCACAAAAAGACTGTGGATGTTAAAAGTTTCACTTCTCTGTAAAATTGATGTACCAATTCTGACAGGAAACAGACTGATCAAGTGTGTGTCTGTCTGACCTGCATGCCAATGATGGCGTAGATGAAGAAGAGCATGGCGATGAGCAGGCAGACGTAAGGCAAAGCCTTGAAGGACTGGACGAAGGTCCACAAGAGAATCCGAATGGTGTAACCTTGTCTCAGCAGTTTGATCAGACGAGCTGCTCGGAACAGCTTCAGGAAACTCATATTGAACTTATCAACAAACTGCTGCAAGAGCAAAGGAGGAGGAAACTGGTGTTCGCTGCTAGTGGTGTTAACAGGAATATTAATGCTCACATAAAATAAAAGGGAACGTGTTAAACAGTCAGAAGTGTCACCTGCAAGTCTACCACGATCTCTGTGATGCTGCCCAAAACTGTGATGAAGTCAAATATGTTCCATGTGTCTCGAAAATAGTTCTGCAGAGACAGGAAAGAAGCTTTGAGTCATTTCCAAAGAGGATCCTGAATTCACATTCAGACCGCGTGCTGCTATTTTCTCTCACCAGAAAACCGAAGGCCATGATCTTGAGGATGCACTCAACAGAGAAGAGAACGGTGAAAGCTGTGTTCAGATGCTTCAGAACAGCATCGTACGTCGGCGGGGCTGAGTAATACTGAAAATCAAAAGATGGCAGGGATTATTAAAATACAAGAAATCTGTTGTATGAACAGTACATACAAGTGGAATATTCCTGAGTCAGTTTGCTTCAGTGTAACCTCATGATACTAGTCTGATATTAGTGTGAACTTCAGTCCCCCACCCTGCAGATCTACAGGTTGATGGAAGATTCCTCCAGACCCATAAATAGTCCCTCAGTCCCTGCACCTCTCATCTGTCGCACTATAAAAGGAGTCATTCCTCTGGGGGCGGCAGCCACAGTTAATGAGGTCATGCTAAATAGCAGCCCCTGGACATTATAGATCAATATTTAATACAGGCTGAGTCACCTTGCGTCAGTCTGTCTGACTGTCTGTCCCTCTGAACGAGAGGCAAAGCTTTAATTCAGGAATACGTGCAGGCGAGGGAAAGGTGGAAAAAACACTAAAACGTCAGCAGATCCAAATAAAAATGTTGCAGTGAGTCGAGGTGGTAACATCAGCCTCTACACGTCCATGTTTTCAGTTAAGAGTGAGACATCTTGGTTTATTTTAAAACCAAAGTGTTAACACTCACATGTTCCATGACAGAATATGTTGCCGAGAAGCAACAGAAGGTGTTTTTTTTTAATCAGCAGACAAAAATATTGAAAATCACACTTTCATCATTTTTAGAAGTGAGACGACAGACGTATTTAACGGCAGAATCTGTCACACCTGTTATCGCTGTCCTCTTATTCTGGCCTCACTAAAATGTGCTGTTTTTGTCTTTGATTTTCCTCACCTTCATCATAAGCACTATGGTGTTGAGGGCAATCATGGCAAGGACGGTGTACTCAAAAGAAGGTGACACCACAAAATGCCACAGACGGTACTGGAACGTATGCCGGTTCTGGGGCATGTAGCGGGTCAAGGGCTTGGCACTGATGGCAAAGTCTATGCAAGCCCTCTGAAATACAGACGGCAAGAGAAAAAGGAAGGAGGAGAAGAAGAAGCAGCATGAAACACTGAATAACACCACAGGCAGTGTCACCTTAATGTTTGACTTTTTTGCTTTCGCTTTTTCTCTGTTTGCCATAATTAAACTTTAAACTCTTGTTTTTGAAAAAAACAGAGCAAGACATAAACAAAGTGTTTGTCATTCTTTTATTAGACTTCCTTCACCTCATTTTTTTCCAGGCTGCACTCCTCCATCATCTTATCCCCCTGTTCCTGGAAGGTGATGATGATGAGAGCCACAAAGATATTGACAAAGAAAAAGGGAAAGACAACAAAGTAGATGACGTAGAAGATAGACATCTCCATCCTGTTGCCATGGCTCGGGCCTCGGTCCTCCTCAGTCACATCCACTGAATGCTGCAGGACCCTGGAGGAGCAGAGACACATTGCTAACTAATTAAAATAACTAACACAAACAATATTAAAAGCTCGAGAAACTATAAAGAAAAATTTTCAGTTTGTCAAAAAGAAAGAGCACAGAAACAGGAAAGAATTCACTGAAATATCTACTGAAAAAAATATTAAATTGCTTAAAGTCATTTACAAAATCAATACTATTCTTTAATGAAAACTAGCGCGGTGTGTGCAGGAAAAAATTCCCCTTTTTTAATATTATATTGTGTGCTGCAGCAGTTCTTGGTTTTGGCAGAAACTCTGAGTATTTGTTCACTGGGGTGGGGATTAAAATGCAGATCTGCTATTTGGAAAAGGAAATAGTTTTGATTTATTTCCAAACCAGCAATAAATTAACAAATATTGGAAAGTACAAACCCACAAGCACTGCCAGTAAAATTTCAGTGTAACCTTGTTGTGAGATAATTAATGGCAAAATCTTTGCTAATATAATCACATCTATTATATTTTCTTCATTAAAGGTCAGATTTGACCATTACCAAAGAACAAGCTGGATGTTAAAAGGTTACAATGCTCATAAAAGCTGATGAGCCCTCCGAGAGTGAAATGTGGTGGAGCTCCTGCTGAACGGCCTCGTCCAGCATGAGAATTAGCGCTCGCAGACACTCACTGAGGCCATCCCTCTCCAGTGGAAACAGTGAAGAGAGTGAGCAGAGCCCAGATGATGTTGTCGTAGTGAAACTCGTGTCTCCTCCATTCTCTTCTCTTCATCTCCTTCTTGTCCTTCCCGTAGTCAATGTAGTAACCCCTGAAGATGGAGTAGAGCAGGAACAACATTAAAAGTTGTACCAGAGACACATTAAATTAAAAGGAAAACAATAAGAATCCTATTGACTTTGAAGGGATATTGTAACTTTTTTTAAACAACTTTACTGTCTAGTTTTAGAAAAACATAGTGTCAAAAAACAATGTGCTTGAAACAAACAACCCTAAAATGAATAAATAATAAATGACTGAATGATAGATTTAAAAAAAGGAGAAAGCAAAGAGAAATGGAGGTAAAAAAAAAAAAAAAGAAGAAGGAAAGACATACGAAAGAAAAGTCAGAAAGTGATGAGGGAAAAGAAAGAAGGAAAGAAGAAAGGACAGAAAGGAAAGAAGAAAAGATGAAAAAGCAAAGAAAAACAAAGAATGAAAACAGGAAATTAAAAAGGAAGGATAAAAGTAAAAAGTAGTAAAAGACAAGGAACGACATTTCAACTTAAAAGAATCAAGAAAAGGAAGAGGGGAAGGACAGAAGGAAGGGAGCGAGGAAGGAAAGAAAGATGAGAGAGAGTTAGAAGGGAAGGGAAGTTAAAGAAGCACAGAAGGAAAGATAAACTGACAGAAAGATAAAAGAAGAAAAGGAAAAGGGGTGGACAGAGAGAAAGAAAGAAAGAAAGAAAAGTGTAAACAATAAAGAGTCATACTGGCAGTCCTTCTCTGTGTCCTTCGAGCTGTCAGTACAGTAGAAAAACTTCCCCTTGAAGAGTTGCACGGCGATGACGGCAAAGATGAACATGAAAAGCTTATAGACAATCAGAATGTTGAAGACGTTTTTCAGAGACGTCACCACACAGTCAAACACGGCCTGGAAGAGAGAGACAGGACATGAAAAACGTGGGGAGATCAGGGATGGAGTGTGTGCAGTGAGTGACATCTGATGTAAACAACTATTTAAATATGTATGCACAGTTATGGAATCATCACAGAGCAATGCAGTTATGCAAGTAAAAACTGGGACCAAACTAGTTTCAAACCAGCATGATATGATATGTGAGATATGTGCATGTTCAGCGGTAATATTAATACATTAAATGTAGTTTTTAGCTTATATATTAAAATGTGTAAAAAACATGAACAACTCCTATAAGTGAATGTTTTTCCCACAGATCTTTGCTCCCTCTCCCAGTGAACAGAAAGAGAAGTGAATGGTATTAGTCGCGATCCCAAGATGACGACCTGTTAACACTCAGACAATCCCCCAGCTGCTTCTCAGGCTGACTAATCCGCTGCGTTCACTTTTAACCCTTCCCTCTCCCCTCTCTTCTCCTTTATTCTCAGAAAAATCACTTTCCTTTCCTCTTTATCCTCCCCAGTTTCCATTCAGCTTCTTTCTCCACTTAGGGTTGTGTTTAAATTTACATTTCCTTCCATTTTAAAGGGATATCAACCTGTGTATGCATGAGAACACACAGGCATGAGTACATCCGTCGTGTTTTCTCCCTAAGGAGAGACTCTGTGTGAGGTTCAGGGATCTCAGCTCTGAAAACATCTTCATGCCCCTTCATGCTCAGTTTGTCACCTCATGGTTTATCAGCTCGTCTGTCTACTTGTTCTTTTTCTGTTGTCAGGTCTGCAACATGCAGGTAAAAGGATGGAAGAGTTTGTGTGAATGTAGACGCTGAAATGAGAAAAGTCACTGATATGTAACAGCTTGTAAGTCTGCGAAGGAACGTACACACAACACAGAATTGCATAAAATAAAAAAAGCGGGGGAAGTGGAAAGCCTGGTGTGTTTACTGTACTTGAAGTATTTAGTTACAGGCTCAAGACCTTCCCTTCTTTGCAGCCAACATCTGTGGACATCAGTCACTTTGATCAAAAGTGTCCATATTGGTAGTCTGCTTCAGTAAAAATTGAGTGTATACCATACTAGCGTATACTAACTTAAGTTTTTAAAGAGCCCTTGAAACAGATGTCAGAGTGTGATTTGCTTCTGCATATTACGTGTTTCCAGCTCAACAGGCCTCTAGGTAGTAACTTGTTGATATTGATTGATGTTCACAGTAGCCAACAGGGCTGAAAGTGAACTAACCCGCTCTCCAACCTGGCTGCCAATATCGCTGTGTGTGAATACACGGAGCACAACACGACTTTGTACACCATGGGATGATATTATGAACACAGACATGTCGTTAAGTTTTCGAATGTTAAGTCTAGGACTTCTGCAACTGTTTCAGTGCAAAAAAATGAGTATAATGACTGTAGTTGATAATATAAAACTCCATTTCCTCCTTACGATACCAGCTAAGCGAATGCTAACTGGGGCTGTGTGTTTATTCACAGAGCTGTGCGACACATTAACACACCTCCGTTTATGTTATGAACACAGACACAACGTCATTAAGACCAGAGTTTGATATTAAAAAAACTAACTCAGAAATGATTTTTTTCAACAAATATGTGGTATATAGCAAGAGATACATGAACAGTTAACACACAGACACAGGATTACAACTAAAAAAATGTATTTTTCATTTTATGGGGACTTTAAGGTAACGTTACACAACATAATGCCCTTTCTTTGTAAAAGATTTGAATACTATTTCCATCACTGCACACTGGACATCTCTCTGGTTTGAATCTTTTTAATTATCTCATTATAGCAGATGTTAACAGAAATGTAGGGACTCAAGTTTGGAAACACAGCCAAGTAATGACAGATGGAGCGTCTCTGACCTTGAGTTTCGGAAGTCTCTTGATGGTCTTCAGTGGTCTGAGGACACGCAAGACTCTCAGAGATTTGATGGTCTTGATGTCTCGTCCTTTGTTATTTCTGCGCAGAGATACAGACAGTGTGAGCTTCATATCAATGTTTTACAGTAAGTATAACGTTTTTAGACATTTCATGACTTGCATTGTAGTTTGTGGCACATTTCTCCACCATTATTATAGTTAGGAATGTTTAATCTGACATATTTTTCTTATGATGCGCTCTGAATTTTGTACATTTAAAGATGGCATTTGTTGAAACAAAGGAAGACTTTTTAGATTTTTACCCCATCACATTGCTGGTGATCAATCCAACAGGGGCATCATCCACAGACGGAGACCAACACGAAAGAGGGACATTTATATCAACAATTATACCATTTGAAACAAAATGGAAGAGATGGCTGCATAAAGTGAAACCACATTCACAGCAATAAAAGCTAATTATCAGTGTAGTTTAAGATACTTTGATGTTTGGACATATGATTGGTGCATGTGATTAACTAATAATAAATCATGTGACTGACGAGAGGGCGAAGGCCACTAGTGCTCCCACCACGACGATGAAGTCTAGGATGTTCCACAGGTCTCTGAAGTAGGAGCCGTCATGGAGGATCAGACCCTGGTCGATCATCTGAAGAGAAGATGAAGGTGGGCAATGAAATAGTCCTTCTGCAGGATAGTTTCCAGTGAATCCTCCTCTTATTTCTTCTTAAAGGGATAGTTCAGTACTATTGAACCGAGGTTGTATGAGGTTCTTATGCATAGTCAGTCTCTTACCTTCTGCAGATGATGATCAGCTGTGTCACTCTCAGGAGAAATGAGCAGAAATTGCTGCGGCATAGTACTTTTGTAGATTTTTTAGCCACATAGATAAATGCTTACCAAAATAATCAATCAATTGTACGCTAAATTTAGGACTTTTTCACCACTTTAGTTAGCTGCCAGATTGTAGTTTATTTTGGCATCTACACCACGCTCTGTATCACCCCACCAATCAGCTGTTTGGCTCAGACTGCAGCCAAAATTCATGGCTGTCTGGCAGCAAACTAAAGCCGTGAAAAATAAATTGAGTGTGCAACTGAATGGATAGGAATTTTTTAGGTAAGCGTTTATTGTATGTGACTGAAAACTGTTTCTCTGCTGACCCCATCTGCAACAGTACAATGTGGACTGCCATCTGACTGACTATGCGTAGGTTCCTCATACAACCCCACTTCCAAAATACTGAACTACCCCTTTAAATTGTAGTGTTGGAATGCCGAAGAGAATCAAGTTCATTAATAAGCAAAATTTAAATTAGCATCGGGCCTGACAAAGCTGTTTGTTACTACAAAGAGGATTGGGACGCCCACGAGGAGTTGCAAGATCCTTCTGAGCAGTCATGAGAGAATTAACAGCAGAGGAAAGTAGACAAAAGCATTTACGCTGCACAATGTTAGGCCTTTCTAAAGAGATTTCTTGAATATTTGCTTTTCCGTAGTAAATTACTAAAAATTTCTCCAGGGCTACGAAAATTGTTCCATTGATTCCTTTAAATGGGTCACAAGCCAAAATTGCTAAAACCTGCTGAACAGCACAGCTTGCTTTTGATATATGATGTTTTCAGACTAAGCTGTCTAATCCTCACAGTTCTTCAAATTTGGTAGAGAAGCAAATAGAAAATGCCCTGAAGTGAGTATTAGTTTCTTGTATCCCAATAGTGACGACAACCTGGAACTCTCTGGTTGAAAAAGGTGTTTTTACAGGTTTTACCATCATTTCCTGCCATTTTTTACCCCACAATGACATATCTTTACTATCACTACATGGTAACTCACCTTAATAATCATCTCAAAGGTGAAAACTCCAGTGAACACATAATCAAAATACCGCAGAACCTGCAAAGAATGTGAGACAGAAAGATGTCAAGGAGAAATCTCAGTTGTCTAACACAAAAGGCGGAATTCATTTTTTTGAGTGTTAAATTAATGACACTTTGGCCTATTTTACTTCACAAACTGTCATATTTTGATTTAGTACGAAACAGTCAACTCAAACGGAAGATCATCAGCTGAAATCCCGCCATGGACAATCAGGCTCGGTTACTCAGACTTCTATCAGACTTTAATTGCTTCCCATTAATTCCCATAAGCGTTTTTTGCAAAACAGTTTAAGGATTTGTTTGCTTGAATGTTTTCTTCTGTCTTTATGGTATTTTTCAGCTTAGTGTAGAAAGAGGGAACAATTAGACCCAAGGCAAAGATAAAGAGTGACTGGAGTTAACAGAGGGATTCAGGAGACGTGTTTCATTAACGCTAAAGCTGCAGTTGCTAACTTTGTGGTAAACATCAATAATTTTTTGTGTTCTATTTAGAGAAAAAGCTGTTCCTAAGTGACGTGGTCTGAGAGCATCGTGAGATCTCTGTGTTTTCCCATGCCTCTGTACACTGCGCTTTTTAGCGACAAGTGTTGTCAGTGCAATCTGATTAACTGAGTGTACCTTACACTGTGACTCGTCTCTGCCGACAACAGAGTGTCTGCAAGAGACACCATCATTCGGCTCAAGCTCGAGCTGAGATGGATCAGTTTACTCTGCTGCAACTTTCTCCTGCTTTCTGCTTTTGTCTCCATTCAAACTGGACTTAAAAAAGAAAGCAACAACCAATGACATAAAACACAAACCAGAGCAAAAACAGGGAGTAAAGGTTGCGGCGGAGTTGCTTCCCAATGAGTCTCATGCTACAGCTAACATTAGCTTGTTAGCAAAAGTTACCAACTGCAGCTTTAATACATAGAAGTAAACCCACCAACCTTATTCCAGTCAGAAGAGGTGGCTACAGGGTCCTCGGCAGCCAGTGCTATACTGCTAGCAGCTATGACCAGCAGGATGGACATTTCAAAGTACCTGAGGTTCACCACATAGTGACACGCTCGACGCACCCTGAGGGAGAGCAGATGGCTCAGTGAAGATGGGCTGCAGAGGTCAGGTATCACATCCGCTGGGAGTGACACTGTGCATGCATAAACTAAATTACATGGCCTTCTTCTACATTAGAGCAAAGGTCCCTCATTCCAACACATCCTTTGGCCTGTTACCATTCCAGCAGCAACTTACGGGTTGTCAGGTTTGAAGATGAACATGCTGTCTGGAGTCACAGTGTTGACAGGCTTTGTTTCCTCTGCCTCCTCCTTCTCTGACTTGAGGGTTTCGGGGTCCTTACTGTTCACTGGAGGAGATCAGGAGGAAAGAAAGAGGACAAGGTGAGGACAGGTATGAGGAGGATGAGAGCAAGGTGGGATGAGAAGATGATAAGATTCCTCACAAAGGCACCTCAAGGCTTGTGAGCTTAGTTCTTGAAAAAGGAAATTTTAATTAGGAATATATCTACTAAGAATAGATGGAGCTCAGTAGTTGTGAGCCAAATCAGTGAACTGTGGTGACTTGCTAAGATGATGACATGACTCAGTCCCACTCAAAATGAACTGCGGAGGCAACAATTTACCCTGGGGCACGACTCTGCAGATGCATGGCCTGTTGCAATTCTTAGACTTATTCAGAAGCTAAATAGGAAAATTGATGACATTTCCAGAACAGCCATGCTTTTGCAGTTTGAAAATCAGCTGTAAAGAGGACTCACGTTGATGAGAACTTGTGGATCATCTATAGGGGCTACTTGAAATGAATCCTGTCCAAAGTAAATACCTATTCCCCCTTGTCAGACCACAGTGAATGAAGTGAAAAAGAAAGGCTCGTCTTGTGAGGATAAATGAAAGGGCATTAAAGTCACAATGTTGTAATTTCATTAACTGCAGTAGGAAAAGTCACCTCGTCGGCACCTTAAAACCACAAACCCCACTGCTGTACCTGATAAGGTGGAGAGCTCCATAGATGGCTGAATGTTGGACACCTCGATGATCACACTGGAGCTGAGCTGAGATTTATTCTGCTCCTGTTCTGCTTCATTCTCTTCCTTGTTGCTGTCTGGGACGGGTGGTGGAGACGGGTCTGATTGCTGAGGAGTCTCTTCCTGTTTCTGAGTACGCTGCTGACCAACAGGGCTCTGGTTGTCTGGTGGGTCAGTGTCTCCTGGGTTGCTCCTGTCACCCTGTCTAAAAACAGAGACACAGACTTTACTGGACCAACATGAGGACAGCAATGCATATACAGCACGGATGCTGCTGAATCTGTAACGTCGAAGCTACGGAAACCACAAACACTAATGCATGTAGATGCATGAATTAATTTATGGCTGAACAAAACTCTCAAAGGCAGAATATGCAGCAGTTTTTTATTAATGTTTGCAAACACAACATTCAAACTTGTCCCCTTCTCCCTGACTCAACTAGACTGAGAGAGCAGCAATAACGAAGCTAAATCAAGAATAAAAATGCTGTTTTTTGAATTTTTCATAGCAGTTACGTTCTAAAGCAAAAATAAACCCGCCCACACCTTCACATAACCCTGCAGGAAGGTGTTGTAATGTCAGATTTTGTGTGCATTCAGCCAAAGCACTCGCTTCATCCTCTCTGCTATTTGCTGTGTGTGTGTGTGTGTGTGTGTGTGTGACACAGAGACCTGCAGGTCTTGACAGAGACGAGACACTGATATAAGTGTTCACTGCTTTGAGTCAAAACCTTGCCACACTACTCCACAGCAGGATACCTTTTGCATGTGTAAAAAACATTGTCTATTCAGAATCAGGATGAGGAATTTCCTCATATATTGTCTTTAGATCGAGACAGGAAGGGTGTTACGGAGGTTAAGTATCAGACTTTCTATTTA